>JAIUND010000068.1:0-132363 GCA_034699125.1 Gisinianus flammeolus | reverse complement strand
TTGATGAGCCTATGTTGTATGAGACAAAAAAGTAGTCGCCACATGTAAAACTCTCAAGTCTCTACGTTCAATACTTTGGACAGAGTTGAGTCTCACATAAACATATAGAATTCTTTACTTATATTATAGATAATTGAAGTATATAATCAAACGATTTATTCACCATGCTTTCGTTGCACTGATCGTGCTCTCGGCAACACTTATCCGTTTCTGTGTAAATACCCAGATCGTTGGCTCGTTTGGCAGCTGACCCTCGACCACACCATAGTGTCCCTTATAAATAGATTAAATTAAGCATTAAGAGTCTAAAAATTGAATAGTATTCATATGTCATATATATCTATGCTATATATTTTAAATCCGATTTTCATTTATGATTATTTGTGTCGTCCCTGTGTGAAAAACAAAAAAGTATAAAACAAATTTGTTACCTGGATAAATTAGGGGGATTGGTGACTCGGGTAAAGGCGTCGCATTTTCGTCTTCATCTTCTTCCTCAGGATTTTCAGCAGTCGTACTCGTAGCATTTGACTGTTGAAATTCATTAGAGTCCGAAGAGAATCTACCAGAACTGTCTCGATCTCGATCTTCAGTCTCTGTTCGGTTTACTTTCCAGTCCAGTTCGAGGGGCTTGAAAAAGGCCTCTAAACGACATTTCCCCACCATAAGGCGAAATGTGAAATAATTTAGTTCACTCATTCGGTCTTTCTTGATTTGCCGCAAATACTGAGCATCACTTTGGTCACACATAAACAATTTACGAAAACGCAATTTTAGAACCGGAATCATCAATTCAATTATAACTAATGTCAACCCCAAATGTTTCATTTCATATGTAGATCAGCTGTATAGACTATTTTCTAATGACATTTGAATGATTCGGATATAGAACTTGTAAATGAATTTATAAATTCAATGTATACATTGAGTAAATAATGCAATAGCCTCTTGGCTGTTTTGCTTGTCGTGTTTTACCTAGAAATCTATACCTGCAATGCTACAATTGGTATGTATGTACAATTTGTAAACTTATGTAGGTACACACGTTTAATTTAAAATCCATAACACCATTTCCATTCTCTCCAAAGATCCCTGATTTAACGTTTCGTTTAATTTTTAATGGGTTTTTCATACCTAAAACTAGGATTCTACTTTTAATTATCTCCATGTATATGTACATGTATGGAATCCTCATTATACATAAACCTTAAAAAACACTACAGATTCACCATGTAAATGACAACATAACTCAAACGCTCTGCATACAGTCATATGTATAAAAATACTATTATTTGGAATGAGGAGAATCTCTATAGCTTCGAAATGTTGATTTAAGTTTAGGCAAGTGTTTTAGAAATTCCAAGTTTAGAATACATAACATCCTGAAAAAGCGTACATTTGCGAAGACTTACTCTCCTTGGTGCACATGACAGTCATTGTCAGGACCAATTTCAATCACTTGGGATCCTGTCAAAATAAAAATATTTCATTGTGAGTGGATTCTTTGTATTTATATGTTAATGATTGATGAGGATATATGTGGAGTATACATTGTGGAGGCAAAGAATCTAAACTTTCTTTGGAAAATACATATGGTTGGAAATTATATAAAACAAGCACCTTTCTTGTTAGAATAGTATTTGGACTTTGCTGGGACATGATGATCGGATCTGTAAGTGACAACTGTCTCTCGTGGTCCATCTTCCTCATTGATGAGTGATGATGTAGCAAGAAGGGCTGCTAAGGATGTCAGTAGAAGCACTTGATCCACAAGCAAACAAAAATTATTAGTCCATATATAAAATTTCATCGCACTAACAAATTCACACACATTTATATATCCGCGATTTTGATAAATAATATGTACATCAACTCATTTGACGCAAACAGTTTTTTCGTTTCCTCCACACGAAATGAAGCACCTCACAAATAAATAAAAATTCATTAGTCCATTGAACAACTATATATGAGAGGTTTTTTTTTCAAACTATTTTCAGGAATCATGGAAACTTGAAATCACTAACACCAAATTCCATAGAATTCACCACTGTTGTTTTCGGCCCAGAATTAGTAGAATGATCACTTAAATCGTTGTCGTACTCACTAGAATCAATGACTCGAGTTTGGTTAGTCAAATGAGCACGTGTGTGCATTTCAAGATTGCCCACTGTAAAATGATCAGAGACACATCAAATCACAAGTGAGACTATAGTTCAATTTGAATGAATGATCATTCATCTTGTTTACTTTTACAAGTTATAGTTACAACTAAAGCCTTTGGATTTACATCACATATAGTCAGCTGATTGTGAGTAAATTGTGTAGTAAATAACTGCTGTTGTTGTTTTGTTGTTGTTGTTGTTGTTGTATTGGCGTAATAGCCGGTCGTATACGAAATGAATGGTCAGACTGCTCATGTATAGGAATTATATAATGAATTATGAGCAAAAGTCACTCACACTCACTACACACAGTCAAATGAAATGCACGCAACCAATCTGTCCACCACTCTATATACATGTACGTATGGCAGGTATTAGGTTCAGAAAACAGAGAAATAATGGGGCGAGAGTGTGAGACAAGCTATTGTTGTACACATTCACATGCACACACACATGAACTACGCAAAAATGAAACAAAACACTGTACAATATTTTTCATATATGTGGAGACTGCAATTGCACACAGCACACACACACAGATCCACTCACAGCTCAGAACCCAAGCCAAACAACAGGCGTCTCTCATAAAGTAATGAGCAATATTAGGAAATATTCATACACACACACACACACACACACACACACACAACCAATGTGTGTATAATGATGCTCTCCTCCACGACTCCTTTTCTGTATAAATTAATACACTTGCAATGGCCGAGCTGCAAGCTCACTGTCACAAGTTGTACTACTACGAGTCAAGCAAAACTGCAGTCTCTCTAACTAGACTGATACTCATCGCATCGCACTACAGCTACACACGTCCATTAGACTTCTTGTTATTGTTTGTCAATATGTATATATGTATGAATTAGGAATACAGGTGTGGAATGATAGAATGATAGTCCATACACATACACATATGTGAGAAAATAAAAATGAATATGTATGTGTATGTATGACTAAATCGAATTCCTTCATGAGCTCTGTTGTTGTGCCTTTGAGACTTATTTTGACCGCTTACGCAAATTTGAGTATATAACGTGAAATTTGTAATTGCATACTATTGTACGTACTGTAATATTTATAAAGACACATAAATATTTTGGGAGTCAACAGTACACAAAAGGTGAATGTTATTTCCCTTTTGCTTATGAATTTCAACCAAAAATTATTTTAACTTGAACGTAAAAGGTCTGGTGTGGTAGGTTTTGGTCCGAGTGTGCGAGTCGACGGTTGTAATTTTAATGTAATATTATTACAATAATACAACTGACATAATAATAATAATAATAAGGTGAATGGTTTCTGTTTTTGTCCCATGCCCTGACTAACTTATTATTTTGCCCATGCCACAATTCTCTTTTGCAAATCTCTAGTTCATCTTAAACACACATACAAACAGATACTTACACACCTGACACTCAATTGTATATGAATGAGAGAATGGACATACTGGAAGTACACATTCATTTGTGTATAAATATTAAATATACGTATGCTATGGAAGCATTCGGGATAGTATTTTATCTATTCATGTAGGTATACTTATGCACTCTAGTATATTTTTGAATTGTTTCATTACCTACACCCGTCATATTTTTATGCGATTGAGATACAATCTGTAAAAACTTTGTTCTGTGTGTCCTCGCCATTTTTTTTCAAGATGTGTATATAACTGTCTCTGTGTTTAGAATACACAAATCCGCATGAAGGATTACACTTTATATATATATATATACATGTTTTGTCCTCCTCCCTCATCATTTTAAGATTCTCTCTCTTGATAAATAATATTCGTCATTTGACAAATTCAATGAACAATTCTTCCATTACATGACGTTGGATTCTCATAACTACCATTTTTAGGGTCGTCTTTAAAAACTATCGGATATACGTAAGTAAAAAATTATTTCATGGATTTATTTTAAAACACATAAAGATGAGTTACAAAGAAAAACTCGAATACATACGTATGTACATACATCATCATGTATAAAACATGGGAAAAATTACTAATGGCAAGCTATACCTAAAACTTTTGTTCAGTTTCGTATTGAACTAATTCACACAGACAGGCACTCTTAATGTCGGCGTTACATTTTCCCAAGTATATACTTTTAGCATTGTATATAGGCTTCACCTTGTCAATGCTATTGTGTTTAAAGTGATCTGATAACAGAATCCTTTTGAATTGCTACTTTAAATTATAATTAATCCAAAAAAAAAAATGATAGAAAAATGATGAACCTGCAAATCTTCAATGGAAAAACGAAGAAATCAAGCCATGGTTATTTGGAACTCCGTAGGACTATAGGACATGTTCAATATATATATTATATGTTATGTACTTTATACAAAATAATATATAAACAAAAACAAAGATATATTTTTGGAATTTTCACTGAAATCATGTACACGCGTCCAGTATTTGCTAACTCTTCAGTCTCCTCGTTCGTAACGACTCTTTTATGAGAGGAGTTGCAAAGGTTATTTTAGTTTTTATGATGTGAGATATATACCGTGGTTCGTTCTCTCTTTTTCTCTCCCTCGTCTCTCTTTTGTTCATGAAATGAAGCTAAAAGTCCAAAGTTGTGAGAGTTTTTGACATACAAGTTCTCTCTCGTCTGTGCTGCAAAGTTTTTCAAACTCCGAACTAGGTCAAAGGAATTTGAATGCTGTGTACTCCGAACTTGCATTGAATACAAATAGTATGTTTTCTCCAGTTTTTTTTATCTGCACTTTGAATTTGGAGGGAAAAGGCTGGACAGTTAATTTTTAGGTTGGAATAAAATATCATTTATTTTATGACATTGACCAAGAGGTTGGCAAAAGTCACGTTCAGACTCGTTTTTACGTACATGTGTGCAAAAACTTAAAATCCTTTGATTAATAATAAAAAAAACCGAATGTATATGTATACATTCGGAATATTCTGATTCTGTCCCAGTATAAGTACATGCCGGCATACATATTGCTCTCTACATATATATGTATGTACATAAAAAAGGTAAACGAAATGGAGGCAATAAAGACAATTAGTAACGCGCACATACTTTCTGCTACCAATAATTTACCCATTGAAATACAATTTGTATGCAAAGATCATTCAATGATCAATATTTGCATTTGTTTGTTCAAGCCGCATATTCATCAGTAATGAATGACTTTGTATCAATTAGATAACTTCAACTCCTTCAAAGTCTATCTGTTCATATTGCCAGTCATCAGTTAAAGTTAAATGTGAAGAAAATACTGAATTACTTTCTGGAGTTGAAAGTAATTCAGGCATGTGATGTTTGTCTTGTCCCATTTTATAATCACATGAAAACAACAACAACGATATTGAAATATATATATATATATACATAATATAATGTAATTTTATCCTCTCAAAGAAACGAAAACAACAGCTATGATAGCAAAAGTATTGTTTATTTGCTATCATATACAGCCTTTTTCAATTTAAGAGGTCAAGACTAGGCCAACTATTGATGAGAGCACATGGTCTGCTTGTTGCTTGTGAACCAGACCCAAAGAACTATTAACTTTGATAAGTACGCGAGTGCATCAAAAATTTGCATATCTCTCTCTTTCTCCCTCAAGACTTACAGACTTATAGTAGATATACGAAAGCAAGTATGTAGCTTGTGCTCTTAGTAAACATACAGTCGAAAATACGAATAAAATTGAATTCTCTATGTGAACTCATCACTCGCAAAAATAAAATTAAAATTAGACTAATAATAATAACTAAATGAATCCATGGACATTGCCAGAAGCACAGTTCTTCACCACATTATATATATATATATATATATTTACATTCCTGATTACATAATGCGATTCTTCTAAGCAAGCAATCCTTTTTTCATAAGTACATTGCACAAGCTTGAATCATCACTTGATAATTTCCATTATCCATTCCACCTTTCGAGCCTCTCAAGCTCGTTTCTCAATCAGGAAATCGACTTGTTAGAGAATAACAATGAAAATGAAAGAGTCTCTATCCCTCTCTACCTCTTAGTTTAAGATGAGAATGAATTTTACATATTACAAACCTCAATTATAACTTGTAAATTATGCGTTTATCTCGAGTATGTGAAACTTTCGTTATAAAACTGTAATCAAGACGGGAAACAACATTTAACAACAGATTCTCAAAAAAAAAAAAAACATGCGTACCCACTAGATGTATGTATTGCTTACCTGAATAAACTTGTATCAATGTCAACTCTAATCAAGACATTAATGCACAATGAAACTCATACACAACATTCACGGTTTCCTTGTGTGTCGTGTTTGTTTTGCCGTATAGCATGTGTAATAACAACTTTTCTCGAGAGAAAAAAATTATTCTCCTGCTCCATCATCTTTAATATTTGATTTCAAACCATTATATGACAGTACAAAGTATTATTCAAAATTGAATTCTATTATTTACTCTATTACTCAAAGTATATCCAGTATTCAGTGTTTTCATGTTTTAATTTTTCAATTATTTTAAAATCCTCACCAGTCAAATGCCAGAAAAAAACGCAAATCCTTTTGACTATCACATAATGTGATTCACACGTAAGTAAGTGCTTGAAATGATAATTGATATTCATCCCAATTAGTTCTGATTTGAGAACGTGCGAAGCATGTTTTCACAATTACTTTTACTTGACACATTTAAGATAATCCTCCATATAGTCCAATCTATATAAATAATTACAGTTATATTATATAACGGTGGAGCACACAGGAATATAGGTCAATTTAATCGTTATCAAATACATTATTTCCAATGTACATATATGATTTTGATGGACGACCGCAGACAGAGGACTGTACAAGAGGTTAAAGGAAAGTTGAAGGTGAGCCGATCTTCAATGCACTACCATGTGAATGTAGATGTAGAAGTACATGTGTATATATACATAATGTATATGGATTTCTATAGTACGTTCCCCTATACGGCTAGGGCAAATCCACATACGGCAAGTATATAGGTACTGTGATTGGACCACAGTATGTACATACTGCAATACGGAGGAAAGTATGGAAAATGAAGAGGTAAATTCCAAACTGTTTTTCTACACAAACACTTTGTTTTCTCCAGGGAAATCTTCAATGGAGAATGGAAACATTCTGGCATTCTTTCATGAATCCAGTTCACATTTATATCCACATACATACGAGTTCCGAACAACTCACATTATGTAAATGACGTCAACTCTCAAGTTTGAAAAAACTGTAGTCGAGACTCTACATATATTTTTCTACTTTCTTATTTTACCATTGTTACGGATATAAACATTTTCTTTTTGCTCACCCAGTACAATAAAATAAAAAACAAGGCGAAGCTCGGGCTTTTCGTCTTTTCGTCCTTTATACTTGTTTTTACATGGGTTCAAATCATCATATTCAAAACTTTTCTGTATGTAGATTTGATGACCTTTTATTTTTTGTGTGCCATGCAGGTGTGTTTGGTTTACCCCGTTTACCTATTTCTCTATACCATACCATACCATGAAAGGCACGCTTTTCTTAAAACACCGATTTTCCTACAATCCTAAACAGAATTTTTTCTTAATTTTCCACTTGCTTGATTTGCAATTTGAAGAATTCAAGAAAGCGAACGAAGGGGCATTTGATTTTTCAACTTCAAACGATTCTATTTATATTTAATATTTGTACAGAGAACAGTTGAAAAGGAATTCAACTCGCTGCACTATTGTTAATCAATAATAGCACTTGCACTTGCCACACTACTTGAAACTTGGTTTGAAAAACAAAGGAACAAAGTTTTTGAGAATTTTTAAGTCACTGATAAAAAAGTGAAAGTAATTTCCATTCACTTCTAAATGATTAAAATGTAGAGTAGCTCAAAATTTATTCGGTAAACCAAGGGGAAAAAAATGAAATATCGTATACTAGTTGTAATTAACCGATCTTTCGTTTACGCTATTTGAAAAAGATAGTGCGTTTTCCCCATATGTATATGTACGACAGAAAAAAAGTTTGCCTGGTGAAGTTTTGACTTAATAATCCTGTTAAAAAGTACGGAAAACAGAGAGAGAAAATTAAAACGTGCGTATGTATATATGTATACTTAAATACTCGTATTACTTGGTACTTTCTCTGACTAATAGATATAAGTACGCGCTCGGTCTCCCATGTACGCCACAGATCTCTGATTCGTATTTTATTAAATGTGTTTGGAGTGCTTTGTGCTCTGCGTCTTTACATACGTATCTTACATGCGTATATGTATATATATCCGTATTCCAACCCATACACACATGCATGCAACTTGTGAAAAGTTTACCGGCGATGAGTTAACTACTTGGGATGATTTTATCAAATTACGAAGCATCCTTCTTTCCCTCTACACCACTCAATTACGATAAGTAAACTTTAGGTTTATTTGTAACTTAGACAACTAACTTGGATAGAGTAGAAGGTGACGACAAGGACTTTATCCAGGTCAGACCAATAAACGAGATCACTTTTATTTCCTCCTGTCACGTGTGCGGCGTAGGTTTCATCCAAGTTAGAACAAATTGCAGGTTCTCAAGGAAAATCTCTCTCGACGCGCTTTATTAATGTCACATGTATTTTCCACTGTTACTAAACCAAAGATGACACAAAAACCTTTGAAGAAGTTAAAAACGTTTAGCAGTTTTATATTTTTGAAAAATTAATAGGGTTCGAAATCGTTCAATATGAAATACTTATTGCTGCTTCTTTTGACTCTAACGTTCTGGAGCCCCATGGAGACTGTTGAGTCAATTTACGAATTTAACTTGACAAAACAAAAGTGGAGAACTATAACGTGAAGCAATCACCAAAAATATTTGCGTATACATGCTGGAAAAATAATGGATAAAAGACTTTAAAGATAAAGTTCTTTCATGGGCTAACTTCAAAATAAAACTAAATAAACTATTGCTTTTGAATCCTTCAAAGCTAAACGCACACTGTTCACTATACTATGACAGAAAGTTCTTTTTACAAATTGGGCATTGCATGAATTTGTATACAGATTTGCATTCATTTTCATTACCTTTGAATTTTGAATATATGTTATATTCAATTGCAAACTTTTTCTCTACACTTTTGACCTTCGCCAAGTGTTTTGAATCGTGATTAACCACACACACAGACACATAGACAGAAGACAAAAAACGAACGTCTCTGAACCGACGTCGTCCATTTATGCATATATACACAGAATCAAAAAGTTTGTGATGAAATGTTGTTGTACGTTCGCATAATATATTTACAAGTTCACAATAATGACACTTGTTAATACATGACCAAGGTAAAAGTCATGTGCATTCACCGCATGCATCGTTTAAGTGCTCAGACTATACACAAACGGTAAACGGTACGTCATTACGTTTAGTATTTTAGTTATTAGTGTAGTATGTACATGTCGGTATTGACAATGAAACCGTGTGCGTAATACTACAATTAATATTATTCAATAGTGACACTGACCGTCTCTGATCTCCTCGCTGTTTTAGCTAAAGGCTGTGTTAGCATTATTATGCCTGTAGTAAAATCCACACAAGAAAGATGTGTGTAAGACGTGTGTGTGTGTGTGTGTGTGTGTGTATGTGTGAAAGTGTTTGTGGTCGACCAAAGAGAAGCTATAGAGTTATACGGATAGTATACGTAAACACGAGACATTGTTTTCATGACAATTTACGATTACAATAGCTTGTACGGCTAACGCGGCCTAGTTTTTTTACATTGATGTCTCTGTAGATGTATAGAAAACGATAGAGAATTACGACTTGTGACTTGTTCGGCAGGCCATGCTCACTGACAGAGTTTTCAGCATTCTGCTGAAATGCCAAAGAACTTACAGATGTGAGCTGTGCATATACGCTCACCAAAATTCCTGGCTTGTGTGAACAGTGAAAAACGTATACCCTTTGTAGATTAAGAGTAGGTACATATATGCACGTGTCAGTTGATGACAGGGACCTTTTAGACGTTATTTGCCATTTCAACAAGAGGTGACTGGTGTATTTGTGTGTACATTTACATATGTGTACGTGTGCATACCTATGTTTGTGTGATTTATTCAATTGTTCATTATTTTAGTCTTCGAAAATCTCGCAACATGAACATACTAGAGTATACTCAACTTAATATTAAATACTCAAATTGATACGGTGCTGTGCCTAATGTCAAATAAAAGATTGATTGAATATTAAATACTCTGAGGAAAATTGAAAAAACTATGCAATTGTCACAAACATTCAAGAAAAAATACTTAAACATGGACTAACAATATACTTATTCTCTGGAAGAATTGTCGGGCATTTCTTGTTACTCAACTAATTAATTTGTTATTTGTCACAGTCAATTTCATGAAAAAATGTCTTCAAATAAAAAACAGTTTATTAAGGTGGAGACGCCCTGTCGAGTCGTCACCATGTCTTTTGGACAAAAATTAGCATAACAATATAGTCATCACTATCATCTTGTCATCATTCATTTCAACCTTGGCTTCTTCCTTGATTTTTCATGTTTTAAATCACTGATTAATTATTAAGCATGAATTTTTCTTCACTATGGCATGACTGTGTGTACATAAAAACGTTTGGTATTAATTAAACCTTTTCATGAGTATTTATACATACAACTTTAAATGCCTTAGAAAATAATTACCAATCACTTGAAATCGCGACAAAAAATGAATGCCTTCCATGTTTAATTTTTTCCCACTTTTTCGAGCACATATATATTAACTTCCTTGTCAATATATATAGACACTGTCCTCTCCAAGCTTCACCTTGACATTTGTATTCTAAAGATGAATTCAAAACGCTTTCTCAAGGATGGATTTTGCAAACAAATACAGTCACTCCGTATTCATTCTATTGGTATGCACTTTTTTGTCGTACGTCTCGAACTTCATTTGAAAAAGTATAGTATTGACACACGTCCTGTACAGAGTTTTGTCAGAAGATTCTTTGAAATTCTTTTATTTTGCAAATTGTAAGCAAATATGACTTGTTTCCCTTCCCAAAGTAATTTTTTGTTGCATTTTGAACCAACTGGAAATGACAAAACGATATGGAATAAATATTCAATACAAGCAAATGCTTGCAATTAATGTCGAACTCGTCGAAAGATTATAATAAATATGCCAATGCGATGCAACAGATTGATAGTCGGAATATTCAATTTTTAATGTGGGAAAACGTTTTTTTTTATAGCAAATACAATAAAATCACAGAGAAATCATTTCGTGTTGTCGTCGCTCGCTGTACACAAGTTTAAATATAGGTAGTTAGTTTATGTACATATACACAATAATTTTACGATTTTAGAATATAATATACGCTGAGCGTATTACGCTCATCTCATAGTAAAATGTAATGATGATTTTTCCCGAGTAGTTAGTACACAGGTGATTGGTTTGTTTGTAGGAAATTCAAGCTTAATTTGGGTTATATTTATTCCCTATATGAATACAATCTCCTTTCACGCCACAGACTATATGGAGGCTCACTGCTATAAATGTGCAATACGAAAATCGGTCAGATGGGAAAAAATCGACGAGTAGCAGTCGTCAAGAAACGACGGTAAATTTTAGCTATAATGAAATACGAATTGTGTATCTTTGCGTATATTTACAGCAAGTTTTTTGTTTGAGGAGAGATAAAATGAGAATACTTTTTCGAATTTCAAATGTATTTAGAAAAACTATATATTTATTCGTTTGATTGTACCCTACATAGTAAGTTTATTGGAGGAGAAAGTAGGAACTAGAATGATTCAACCTATATAGATCATTAAATTAAATTTCTCAGATTTTCTACAAAAACTAAACAAGGAATTAAAAAGTTGTAAAAGTATCAAAGGAATTGACGAATTGGATAAGAATATAATTATGATGGAATATAATATTCAATGAAATACTTTTTATCTGTAATTTTAACTTTCGTTCCATCAACTTTTTTGCACTCCTACACAGATATAAATATACTCTTATGCACATCTTCATACAGTACGTAACTTGCAACTTTTCCTTGCCATTCTCAATCTCATTATTAACTTGAAAACTCTTAGCTAAAACCATAATGAAATACACGTTTTTAGTTTTTGTGATTAGTGTAAAAATTACAATTTTAATCTTTCTCACTCACTCACTCACTCACTCACTCACTCACCAACTCACTCACTCAAACACATTCTCTCTCTATATGATTGTAGTTTTTGTCAACTGTGTATGTAGGCTTAACGGAAGTCAAAAAATATAAGTTGTCCGCCTGTGAAATCCTGTGATGCACATGGTCATATGTAACACAATAGGATAGTATGTATAATAGTAAAGTTATTATTAATAATTACGGGCATTTACTATGCAAGCCTATATTTTGCCATAATGTCTGTATAGTATAGGGGTTTAAAAAATTAATTTGTTCCTCATATTTCAATATTTTCTAGAATCCTAATGCTTGAACTTATAAGCAGGAGCGAGTTCATTTCATATGTTGAATTGATGTGATCCAGTGAGTGTGCTTGTTTAAGATGCGGAAAGACTTCCATTATTTTTTCAATACATAATATGTAAATGGATTGGCCAAAGGGTAACAAATATGACGAAAATTGAAAAACTGCATCGGAATTGTGGCTGCTTCCTTGAATTGTGGCTGCTTCCATATATTTGAGAAGGACAAAAATCCTTCTCAAAGTTTCTTGTACCAATAAAGATAGATTTCACCATCGTGAACGTGAACGTTGTCCACGCCTAAACATGTAATAAAACAATAAGAGGATTCTTGTTAACAACATGGAAAATCTCGGAGATTATTGGATCACTAACAATAAGTAACTTGAGACGACTTAAAATGAATGACTGACCTGCGGGCGTGACATATGTAGTCGGTGGTGGAGACTTTGGATCAGGTTCCATAGGTAATTTATACAAAAGCCAATAGTGATATCCAATGGGTTGTTCTCTGTGCCCAGAGAGTGTATGCACATAGTGGCCATTGGGCCATAAACTCGCGGAAAATCTATAAAAAAACAAAACAAACACAAGTATTACGTTTTTCAAGCATTTTTTTCCCCCAAACATGACACGCCTTTAGTTTTCATTGCATCTAATCTCGAATTTTAGTTCTTTTTACATATATAATATAAACTCACTGAAATTGCGGACTTTGGTCTGCAGCTTTTGTCATAACATAAAAGAATGTGGAATTCATGGGAGCTTGAATTGTAATATTCACTTTTTCCGCGGTCATTGGCTCAGTTCCAATCCAAAGCCAGTATGTTATTTTGACCATGGGATACGATGCTGATATTGGTATTGGTGTTGGTGTGGTTGTCTGTTGAGTTGAGGAGGAAATGGGGGATGAAGATGAGTCTTCCTTCGTCGTTTCCATCCCTGGAGTTGACAGTATAAATGATGAGATTGTTCCTTCGGTTGATGGTGCTGGAGTTACTGGACTCGACATACTCACTGTCGATTCCTCCTTATTGTAGTCAATAATTGTTTTACTAAGTGTACTTCCAGGAGACAACAACAACAACAACGTTTCATTTTCCATTCTTATTTGGGACTCAGTCAAATCTTTATTCGGATTGTTACTGCTTCTGCTGCTGGTCGTCACCATGCTGGTTGACAGACTGGAAATTGATGGTGTCAAGATGGTATTGAGTGAGCTGCGTGTGGACTCTGTTGTTGTTGTTTCATCCATGCTGTGTCCAGGTCGTCCAATGAAGTCATTACACTTTCCCCTTTTCATTTGTAAAAGTCCATTGCCTTTGAGTAGTGAGGAAGCAGCTATGACCTATACGAAATAATAAAAAACAATTAAACGCTCCACGATGTAATGTAATACAGAAATTTCCTTTAGAAAACATTTAACCCCGATTGAAAGAAATAATAATGGCTTTTTTAGTCATCCAGTCTTCACAACTCTTAAATACCATGAAATATGGGAAAGTACTTTCCCATATTATATTATATGTTTTTGATATTTCATTTCTTACGGCATCCGAAGTTGCATGAATGCTGCCTAAAAAGGATCCATCCGGGTTTTGTAATTTGCTCAGAGCTAAAGCAGCTGAGGTACGATTCCAGTTGACCTCCGTAAATTCATTGGTTGCAGAAAGTGCCTAAGTGAATACCATTATTATTTATTATTATTATTATTCATTCATTCATTCATTTTTTTTTTTGTTGGGACATGACAAGAGTAAGGAAATGTGCAGGAGTTGAAGTGTTCCATGCATATACTTATTATATATAAGGATGTGAAAAGACAATTTTCATTCTTCACCTGGATGGCTATGGCGTTGGTAAAGATATTATTCCCAAAGGAACCTTCGGGTTGTTGGAGAAGTGCAAGATTTTGGAGTGCCTCTCCCATTTGATTTGTCAGCGCTTCATTATTATGTCTTTTACGTCGAAAGCACTCGAGTGCTAGTAGAGCCATGCTCCGTGTGTCTACAAAAATAAATCAAATTCATATTGTTTCCTCACGTTCCTTATTCTTTTGAATCTCGATTCTCTTTGTTCCCAAAGGAGGAAGAAAAAAAATGTCATAATGACTTGATTTTCACACAATACACACACTTCAAGCTGCTGCAGTATATCAACTGGTTTTTACTTTTGCGACATCATTTTTTTTTGTTTTTGTTTTTTTATATAGTAATAAATTAATGTATAATTCGACTGATGAGAGAACTTTTAGTACTCACCGATTGATTCTGTTGATGTATCATCATTTGAAATGAGAACAAGATGACGGATTAAGCGTTTGTGTACATGTGTTTTGCTTAGGCAACTGACCTATATTTATTTGATCATTCATAATTATCATTGACCCGTTATCATTATTTATACCCCCATATAATAGTGATGTTTGCCTGTCTATATACATAAATACTTAGGTATTTAGTTAGAGAAGTGTGTATATCCATTCTTACTAGCGCTGTGAGGCTGAAACCAAACGCTTGAGGAAACCCCGGATAGTCTTGATCTTCACGATGCTTCTCGAGAGATGCTGCTCCCCAAAAAAATATATATATTAAAACTATACAATATACAATGAGATCTATATGTTATTTTTTGGTGTTTCAATGAAGCGCGTGGAGCCACCAAAAAAAAGAGAAGAAAACTACACGACTCCAGTACAAACACATTAACCTGACTTATTAATGATGAAGAGCAAGATACGAGACAATTCTTTTATACATAGAGTAGACATAATCGTCTATATATGTACGACATTTTTTCTAACTCATGTGGAGAGACGTAGAGGAACATTTATAAAACATATGTGCCTACGCATTTATCCGCAAAATACTATCAAGATTTTTACTACACATCTCTTCTACTATATAGTCTCAAGTTGAGACTCAACTCGAGGAAAATAAAAGTGTAGTTAACTTTTATAAAGACGCTTACATGTCATTGCTTTTAACTTTTCAAACAAAGACACGTCACAATGAGAAATGTTATGTTATTTCAAATAACGAAAGAAAATACAGCGAGTTTTTTAAAAAATTTCTCTGTATATTTAGCTTATTCATTTACTAATTCCGTCATCTGCCTCACGCTCTCAAGCTTCTTGAGTGGGAAATCCTCGAGAGTTTTCATTCAACGTGGAATCGGAAAGGTCAAACAAACATTTATATCAATATAGGCTTAGTAAAGTTACATCCGTTACATTCTTATATAAGTAAATGGGTTACTTCTAAGTATATTGTATATTTGTAGAATTTTCGGAAATATCTGCTACTATATCATATAGTCTATATGCAATGATTGAGACGAGAGAGTTAAGTTCAACTTGAGAGTACTTTTTTTAGTACAACCAATTTTGGGATCGTTTATAAATGGTCAATGATAAAAGTTGAGCAAATTAAAAACATGAAAGTTGAAAGTCATAGCCGTCGCGATTTGATGAAAAAAAATAAGAACTTTTGCTTTAATAAAAGGCCAAAAGTATTTTGTGTAGATATCGTATTCGTATATACAGGGAAATATACTGCCATGAGCAAACAAGACTGTGGATTCGACAGAAAATAGAAAATGTGTCAAGTTGAAAGCAAAGAAAGGAAAAAAAAAACTTACCTATCAAGTTATGTCCATAGAAATTCCGAGGGTCTTTACAAGCTGCATTAAGAGCAAGAGCATACAGAGCAATGCTAGCAGGCGTGACATCATGTCTACAATATTCAAACAGTGAATCAAGGTTAAAGGTTAAAGGCGTACTTTCTATACATAAATGCTTTCTCTATAAATCCATGCCTACTAATGATTTGTAGAAACTAAAGTTTATTTTAAAAGTCGACTGCGTGAGCGCAAAGTTTGGGAATATTAATAGTAAAAGAAATTGTGTTTTTTTTTTTTTTTCGTTTTCCCTTCTATAAATTGCTCAGTTAAAAAGAGTGTGTGCACAATTAGTACATAGCTAGTTTTGTACAATTTTTTTTTTGTGTAAAATCGTTTCCTCAATGTCATCGCTCTACATTTTCCTTAATAATGACTTTTATATAGTATTTGATTGTCTTTACTGGATTACATAAAGGACTTGGAAGGAGAAGGCTGACTTTGGACAAAAATTCAGTAAAGTTACGAACCATAAAATTTCTCATGAACTAATATACAGTAAGTAATCTAGTAGACAATACAATGAACCCTCGCTCTCTTTCTTCCCCTTTCTCTCTCATTCACTTTCTCTGTCACTATATTTCCCATTCTCTCTTTCTCCATCACTTCCACTTTACTTTTTTTTACTACAGACAAATAATTCACTCTCTTCAGCTTTCTCCCAATTCATGTTTCATGTCACACGACAACAACACAAACTAATCACGGTATGGAAAAGCTAACTTTGGTAAATTCCCTAATCAGAGAAGAGACGCGGGTACAGAGGAAAGAAACTATATATTTGTTGACTCTCTCTCTCTCTCTCGAGTTAATTGTACATAGTGCATGTTTCTATTTAGAATGGAAGAGAACAAGTGGGCGAACAAACCGTATCAATTTCTCGAGGAGCTCTATTTCTAATTGTTTTACAGTCAGTCTAGCTTTGAGGTCATTCTCCTTAGGCCAGTCATCCTCAACGGAAGCGATGGCAAGTAAAGCCCTTGGCGTGTCACCTGCGTTCCAACCAAATTCCGGATTTTTTTCTTCTTTGAGCCAAATTAATCCTCGATTTTTGATATCATTTGTTTTCTCGTACACTTCCGATGTCAGCAGCCATTCTGAGGATTGCAAAATATACATATATAGAATAAACAAAAAAGACTTGGAATGTTGTATGCTATGTTTGGAACATCAACATAGATCCAATTCCCTATACCTACAGAGAATTGCACGAATTAATTAATTATATCCTTATGATTTCAATTTTTCCAAAAAAAGAAAAGGAATTTGATCTAATAAAAAAAAACAATTTAAAAGGACGAACCTGCAAGACACAAGTCCAAGAGAAATGTGGATATAATGCAGATTTCAAGAAGAACACTCACACGGTATTTAGTGGTCATTTTGTGTAGACATGAAGAAATGTATATGTAAACTCTGGTCCTGAACTCCCAAACATCCAACCCGTCCAAACTACAATTTTCTACTGAACTCAAACTGAGTAAAAACAGTTACTTGTACACTATAAAACCGACTGTGCGGTGCCCGCAGAATCCTCAGTTTATTCCGCATTCTATCTATCTCTCTCTCTCTCTCTCTTTTGCTCTCGCATGACATAGGCATGGGGTACGGTACATCCGATACTTTATCTGTACCATGAACCATGCCCATATCTAGACCATGACATCTCATCACATTCCAACAAATACCCTGCATACTTTTCTCTATATTAACATGGTTAGTCCTTCGTTCTTTACGTCAATAATAATAATATGCAAAAATTGTATTCACATAAACATTTTAAAAATCATACACAGGATTCTTCCATTTGCATTTGATTCCATTCTATCAAAATTGCAAAATACTACCATTTTTTTGTTATAATACTATTAAAGTTTGAGAATGTAGTCCATAAGAAGAAGAAGAAGGCGGCGGCCTGCTGTCAACATTTTATTCCGTTTCATTCTCATCCTTTTTACTCCCTAGACCTTTTGATCTGGGTTTTGCTTTTGAATGGCTGTGTCCATATATATATATATATATATTGTGTAGTCGGTTGTATTTGCTTTTATTGCTTATGGCGAAGGAAAGATAGAGAAAGAGCGTAGCGAGCATCTTTATTACAGAATAGTGCAGTATCCACGGAACTATCAGTACACATACTACCTACAATGTGTACGCGTAGTAAAATAACATAACAACGGCGAGAAAGTTGAGTCTTTCAATACCTTCACTTGTAGGTACATATTGTACATGGCTCAAACACACATTTTTTTCCTACTGAACCGCGTTTAAAAGATTTCTGTTTTTGAAATGCCTGTTATTACATACAAGGAGAAAACAGAGAGAGAGAGAGAGAGGGGGAAAGGTGTATTTGATTATTTTATACAGCTTTGAGAGTATTAGGATTTGTTTTTGAGTGAGCAGGAAAATTTGATGAATGTTTGATGGATGGAAATTTGTTTGTAAAATGTTTTTTTTTTTTTCAAAAAAAGACAATCTCCTTTATTGTTTATTGACTATGTCTTTTCTATGTTCATAGTATCATCAATAAATAATGCACACAGTCATTCTTTTCGTACCTTGTATATGATATGATTCATTGATCTTGGTTTTGGTTATCCTGACTGTAAATTGACTGCACAAACTTTATAGGCATCAAATCAATATGCAATGGTAAATTACCATTGGAAGAGAGTTTTTCCCTTTACCTTTAAAATATATGCATAAGATAGGTACATACATACTACACTAGATTTGGATGTGTACAATAATGCTGAAATGTCTATTATTTATATACGTACTACATCTAATACCCTGTCGCTGTCGCACATTCAATTTGTCCAATACTGTCCATATATATATAATGTATTAAATATTCCCAATCATCAAAGTTGGATAAGAAATCAGAGTTTGTGTTTGAGGTTTCCTGACAAGCACAGCATCAATTATAAAAGTAACTTGGCAAGATATATTGTAGTGTCAGTCTGATAAAGAAGTCATAGGATGTAAAGTGTAAGTATACCAAGAGACATAGCTGTACGTGACAGGAAAAGTTGAAATTCTCTCAATATTTAACGGCTCATTACATATAGTATGCTACATTACAAAATATGTACTTATGTATGTTTGAATTTCCTATATTTTTCAATTTTCTTGGCTTTCAAATTCAAACTTTGAATCGTTTACGATCAACGCACAAGATGTAACATCTTGTGAGTTGATAATCGTGTAGCTACTTACAGATTTGTAAGTAAATGACTTGATTTAATTAATAAAGCGTCAGCTATATTTCATATGATAGTGTAATATTTACATCATTGCATTTTTTCCCAAGAAACGATACAAATCATCCTTTTCATCCTTTTCTATGTACGGATATTCTTCTGGGAGTGGTTTATTGAATAGAGGATTTAGGTAGATCAGGCATGAAATTTGCTGATGAAGTTCATGGAGTGGTTAGATGATCTAATAATTGCTGTCTTCCGAAAGAATCATCATCAAACTTATAAGTCGGAGGGAGTCCATCCTCAATTCACCAAAAGGAAAAGAACACGAAGCAAAAAATTCGAATCCGCAAAGCCTTTGAGAATCCTTTACATAGGTATAACGCTGTACATTCTACTGCTTGTTATGTAACAGGAAGCAAATGAGCTGGAGGCTACAAAATTTCTAGTGACAAATGACGTGGAAAATGAAGTCGGGTACTTGTTTAGATCTATATGAAGCCGCCAAGTTTCTCAGCAACTAAAACGACCAAACCACGACATTCGAAAAAAAGGAGCTTTTACAGAAGTTCCCAGGACTCTCTTGAGCTTTAGAGAGAGAGAGAGAGAAAGTAAAAAATGTGGACACGTGATCATGCTATGTTTAAAAAAAAATTCAGCGAGTGTGTTGTACATATGAACACGTACTGTAGCTGTCAAGGTTAGCCCCTGGAGTCCGTCAACTTTTGAAATTTAATACTGGAAATTCCAATCCGTTCATCCTATCTGTACAGCTGCAGTATGTACCTATTTATGTGATGACGTAAAACGGAGAAAGTGCAAACAATAATATTTACTTTCACTTCCAACGACTACTTTCTTTATTAGGTAAAATGCTGAACCATATTATATTCCCCATTATTAATGTTAGTGTAACGATTCATTACAACACATGAACCACTCATCACGTATAGTTCGAGCAATAAGTAGTACATGTGCTGCAAGCAACAAGAGATTGAACCACAAAAAGAATATTAATATATTTTACTTTCGGTTGTTTCCCACCACATATCGTACATAGCACAAGGTGAAAGGTGGCAAAGGAAATCTCCGACTAAGAAACAAAAGGGATGGACTATACTGATAATTACAAAATAGGGACGAGTAAAGGTGAACTAATACAATTACCAATTAAATGTCCACGCCGTATGCTTCAGTTCTTTCCCAAGTCTAATATTACCTTCTCCTCTTCCCCACATGGAAGACATCCCCACACAAACAAAAGAAAAATGGGGGGAAAAAAAAGAACCAACACACAAGTAAACACAAACAAACATGAGTTTCTCACCGCAAACCTTCCTTTCATTTTCCATTCGAAATGTTTCACGTCCAATTATGTACTTTCTTTTTTCTCCTCTCACTCTTGCTGCTCCTTCACATTTTCCGTGGGCTTGTGAATGTATTATTTGTGTTGTTGTTGTGTGTAACACTCGGACTTACACATTTCTTCTCTTCCATGAACTGTGTGTGTTTGTGAAAGAACTCGTTTACACTATGACCATCACCAGCCATTATTTCCCTCATCAACGTTGAAAGTTACCAGAAAGAGTCTAGGCAGTCGTTATAAACGATTTTCCTCCAACTTTCCTTTATGCTCTCTTTCTCTCCTTTATCCATGTAAGCACGTCGTCCCATTTGGCTGCGTCATCTCATAGATCTCTCTCTCCCCCAACGCGTTCCACGTATATACACACACACACACACACACACACATACATTATTTCCTCCTTGTACTTGTGAGTAACATACGGATGTGGAATGTACGAAGGATCAGTTGATAGAGTTAGAAAAAGTCTTCTCTCTCCTTTTTTTTAGTTATTTCTTGTACCTGTCATAATGTACCAGACTCTAGGATCAAGCATTTGACACATTCGATCTCTATACTTACTCTTGCTACTCATGGTATTTATTATACATCCACTCCATGCTAGTCTAGTGGAAATGGCTGGCGGAAAAAATATACTTGAGAGAGCATTAAAAATAGTTGAGATGACTTTAGTTCATATATGAAGCCAGTAACCAGATGTAGGTACACAGAGCACGGAGAAAGGGAGAGAGAGAGAAGAGGTAAGGAGAAAAGAAAAATATGAACAAGAAATACCTAGTTAAAGAGCTTATGAGAGAGAGAGAGAGTCTCAAAAAAGCTACACACATGCTTCCGTTGTAGGAAGATAGGTGTGTTCGGAAACTTGTAATGTGTTTCCCGGATTGGTTGGTCGTGAGCTAAGGAGAATACCAATGCATGCCAATATCAGCTACATATATATGTATACCCGAGAATGTTCATACCAAGTTTTCTTGTTTAGAAGGGTATGCAAGTAAATTCGTACATGTGAGTTGCATATCTGTCCATATACGATGGAGAAATCGGACATTATAACACGTATATTTACACTTCCACAGTTCTCTCTCCCCACTGTTCACTATGTGTAACATAATCAGGGAAAATTGCTTACTGCACACACATGTCCTTACATACATACATCGTGAACAGTTAGCATAATAATAATAATAATAATAATAATAATAATAATACTATGATGGCTTATACACAGAACATTTCCCATTTCAATTTTTTCATGTGTAATATTATATGCGTCCCATCTCCATCACTTTTTTGTGTAGCAACTTTCTTTCACGTTTACAATAGAGCGAATTTTATTTTTATTCTCACCAAATCTACATTGTGCATGTACCTATGTACTTACGCTTTTAGCTTTGTAACTTGAAGAATGTGACTTACACAAAAGAGAAATGTTAGTCGTCTATCCATATGCATAAAACATCTTGGAAATTTTTATGTGTTGCAAAAGTATATAAAGGGAAAATATAGCAAGAGAGAAAGTTAATACACATAATATTGCAAATTTTCCTCCAAAAAAAAAAAAAACCAGCTGTAAGTACTGCAATGTACAAAGTGTTAAAAGTATGATGTAATTTGTATAAAAATAAAATAAACGTAAGACATTTTTACTTTGTCAGCCATTTCTCAAGTACATACACGAGAGTAGTTTCATCACATACACCGCCAAGTACATGTATATGTATATATATGTATCTGTATATAAGAATTCGGCTTTTTTTTCGTCTTGGAAATTGACTGTAAACGATTGGTCAAAGACATTCTACTCGATTCAACATTCGACTTACGTCTTGCCAACTCTCTTGGAGTTTTCAAGTGGAATAAAATTGTTAAACCACTGATGGGCCCATTTTGTTTGTAACATATATATATATATATACAGTATATACATATACAGTTGTGACGTTGAATGTAGATATATACGGCATATGTTTATCTACAGTTGTGTAGAAGTGACAATAAATGTTTTTCCCCCCTCTTAACACTCAAAATATCCTTCCATTTGTTTTTGATACGGTTATAAACATCTGTAGTATAGAGTTGGAAATGGGAAGTAAGCTCATCAAAGCACACACTTTCTCTTTTCCCTTCGCAATCGCACGCATTCATTTACAAGAAGTAAAAGTGTCCAGTATATATACTCTTTCGTCACTTCTCAGTTCTCAGCATTGACTCACCACAATAGTGTATACTTCCCAATAAAAGTGATTTGATGACGATGCATTTCCTAACTCTACGACTGGCATTTATGTAAAATTACATCAAGTTTTGGCATAGTGCCCAAGGAAAGAACTTTATGTATACGACGACTCTTGTCTGTCATAACAAAGATTTAAGTGAGGAAAAATAGATTATGCAATGTGCAGCCAATGCGCCGTTTCACAAAGTCTACATACTCGCTAGCTCACTTGACAAAATACTTTCCACAACATTCCAAACATTGTAAAGTTTTTTTTCTTGTAAAAAAAAACACATTTCATTTCTTTTGTAGTCGTTGTGCAACTTCATCATGCTGACCGGCATGAACTTTGCAAAAAGGTCAAATTTTATTAGAAATCGAAAATGTATTTCTACCTGCATGAACTAAATGAAGTCGTCCATACGAAAAGGGGTCGACTACTACTTCCTAGATTAAAAGATATTTGAGTTTTCCTTTTTGGCCCCATTGGCGCCACGGCGTTTCTCGATGATTTTGTAATTCAAAAATCACAAGAAAGAAATCGTCATATATTTTGTTTGAATTTAACTAAACTTTGTAAATTAATTTTAAATGTTTACAATTTTTTTACAACCTTTAAAATTTTTCTAAAAAATAGGCCATGTTCTTCTTCATATAACTGAGTAAAAAAGTGAAAAGTAGTAGTCGACCCCTTTTCCCATCCACTTCGACAAATGCATTCATATCTATGCTACTATGTACAGAAGGAAAACGGTTTTTTTTTTGTATTTGTATATATATTTACATCCAGCACTTAGCTTGGAAATTTATTATTTTATTACTATATACTTCCCGTATGAAAAGGGTAAATATCTTTCTGGAACAAACAAGAAAGGGGAAAGCACTGATATAAGTTTACATTTTACACACAAGACAAAGGATGAGCAAAGATGATTCTATATATATTATTATACACTTGTAGTTCCTTTACAAGCTAAGCAAGTTTTTACTTGATAAGACTCTCAAAATCTTACATTTCCGTAATTGTAGTCTTCCGGGTGAAAGTAGAAATTTTGTCAGATTAATATCACCATTATTGTCGTCATATATATATATACGTTTGTGTGCTCGTGTTTGTGTAGGGCGACAAGTCAGAAAGAAACGCCCTGCCTCTGGGATGGCAGTAAAATCCAACGTAATATATAGTTACACTCAGACATGAGATACATACAAATTAAATCTTATTCACTCCACAACAACGAGCCATTCATCTCAAATCTAGATATAAATATTCTTCAATGCTCACAGTACAAAAACGCAACTATAGAAATTTGCTTTGCTCCTTTTTTCCATACTGTATGCTGTTTCTCTTGTACTTTGGACTTTAGTCATTTCGTCCTTTTCCCCCCAGAAAAGTTTATACCGTAGATTTTCTACAAGTCAAAAATAAACACCACGCACTCCGTTATGTCACGGAAAAGTTAGATGCATGTCATTGCCATGTAATACCGTTTTTTCATAGGATTTTTCAACGGACAATATAGAATGAGAAAATATGTGAGGAAGAGAATGACGTTTCCCTTGGAATTGAGAGAAGAGTCACACTCATATATATTTATATGTATATGTTTCTTTTACAAATCTACACATCCACAGTTGTTATATATGGAGAAAGTAAATATTAGTTGTGTGGTACCATTTTAAAGGTATGCATGTAGCACAACGTCCGTATCTACGAAAGAAATGTAGGTACAAGGGAAACGTATGCTTTTGAAAAAGTCACAAAACTAAGCCTATACTATTTGTACCATCTTACTTAGTCACTGACAGATACCTACAAACTTTTTTTCATATTGAGAGAGAGAGAGAGAGAGAGAGAGAGAGAGAGAGAGAGAGAGTCTGCCCGGACTACATGAAATGCTGGAGACCACACGTTTACTTTCTCTGATCTTCCTATTTTCAACGCATTTTGCCTCGTCTGTGTGTGAAGAAAGGGAAAAGGTAGTTTGTGGTTGTATTTCTCGTTTCCATAAATGCTTTTTTTCTTTCTTGCCTCTCATGTTGAGTAACGAAGTATGCAAAAAAAAAAAAGTTTCTTTAAAAATAGGCTAAAGAGAAAAATAGAGGGAGGAAGAAGAATGGAAAGGGATTCAAGCCACAAATTCAACATAGCGTGAATGTCACCCAATCAAATATTTTTCAGATGATTCCGGAAGAATATTGATTCCTGTCGCATCTGTATACATGCGTCTCCAACCGAGAGCTCTTGGTATAATTTTAGATATATAAATATATACATATAGGTTGAGAAAAACAATCACCATTTCCGCATCTGGTAAATATCAAATCTTTGCCTTGTATGATACTAGAAAAAGCAATTCCGTTTGCCATTACCCTTTGTCACATATACAAATTGACTTTCTCAAGTTCCATTTTTTTTGTAAACCATATAGCCAAAAATGTTCAACGTTCAACTTGAGAAAATCCAGAAAGTGCGTTATTTAATCACAATACTCTGGGCGTACTTGCCACAATGATTTCACACTTTTAATGTCTTTAAACTATATACTTAATGACATTAAAAACATAAAAATATACTTTCTATTGCTAAAACAAAAAAACATTACTTTAGATATTGTTGACATTTGACATGAATTGATATTCGAGATGAAATATATACGATATCATTTTTAACAGTAATAAATGTATATGTCTGTGCCCGTAACATTTTTAAAGATTAAAAAAGATATGTGGTCATTTTCTAGACGACTAAAGTACATTTGTATCAGTATTTTGAAGGAATTCAAACCACAGGTTCTTGGAAACCAAAGTCCATCACTAAAGTAGTTTCCGCTGGTATGGAAAAAGTTTGACTGACTTCGTCAAAGGCACATAGAAACATCGTGGCATACACGGTCACTCACCTACATCTCACTCTCATGAATTAAAGAAAAGCAACACGACCACTCCAATTATGGTTAAGTGGATGAAACGACAAGTGTATACACCGACCATGCAAATTAGTTTCCTTAATAATTTACTAAATGCATCATTGTTATCAAATAGCAAGCTCAAACATTTTCACTTAAACCGAAACATATACCCAATTTTACGGACAAACTATATCAGCAGACTTCGTTTCTTTCTCTCTCTCTTTCCTCGTCATTTATCAAGACTGAGAAAACTTTGCTCTCACAGAATTAAAGTTTATAGTATGGATGCATGCAGTGTTTTACATTAAGTACCTACAAGTTGTTTTGGCGTTGTTCTTGGGACTTTAGACACGATTCGGCACGGCACGGTGAGCAGGTAAATCTACACGTAAGCTCGACGTTGTTTTTTCGCCGTATTATATATTTTAGGTTTTGACATTTAATAATCTGACGTCATATGTTGTTACATTCACGTACTCGCACTCAAATTATGAATTCATTCCACTTAACTGTAATTACTTCGTTTAAGCACTTGTGCAGTGAATGAATGAGGCGGCACTGAATGAATACGATCTCATTCACATTATTATTTGTACAATAATTGTCAGGAAAGTTATTGGAGCTCAAAATTAAAGGGAATCTCATATAAA
Organism: Gisinianus flammeolus; assembly: GCA_034699125.1. Taxonomy (NCBI): domain Eukaryota; kingdom Metazoa; phylum Arthropoda; class Collembola; order Symphypleona; family Katiannidae; genus Gisinianus; species Gisinianus flammeolus. The sequence goes on along the minus strand of JAIUND010000068.1, from coordinate 105,715 downwards.
ACTCATTAGATTATTACGCCTGAATGATGTAAGTGATACTACAACCGACTTTCCACAAACTGAAAAGTAATAAGTAGCCAGCCAAATTAAACTAGTGATACGTCCACTTTTATCCCAAATATCCATTTAGCTAGTGTAAAGCAACGTAGCCCAGAACCACATCAAAAGAAGTAATTATATCTCAATACGGACAATACGGGTAGAAAATCTGGAAAGTAAAATTTACTCGGAACTCACCAAGAGTGGAAAGGATTGTCAACAGCGTCAAAGATACATGGGAGTAAAGACGATATAAAAAGTAAACCACTTGAATTCAACTTGAAATTTTTCCCGTGAAAAGTCCACTGGTGAGAAAGTCAAGTGAAAATTTCAAGTGAAAGAACAAGGGAAGTGAAGTTGAAGGACTGTATTTATATACCCGAGTATAAAGTCTGAGGGTCCAATCCCGTATTAAAAAACTTAAAAAATTAACTTCCATTACGTTTTGTGTATACAGATATTTTGAGGAAACTCTCAAAAGTAAAAAGCAATTTATTTTTGTGCTACGGTGAACGCACTCGACTGTCGCTGTTTCCTCTCTTCAACGAACAAATCATAACAGTTTTTGAAAAACAATTTGTCTACTTCTACACTGCTTAGATTACGTAATATTGAATTTATTGACTTGACCTGACAAATTATGGAACATTGTGAAAAAAAATGACAAATTTCTTACGATTTGGTAGCAATTTATAATTTATTTGCTCACAAAATAGTGTCCCAAATAAAAAAATTGTTTATTTGAAAAAAAAGACTTTTGAAAATACGATGCTAGTGTTATGGCAAATTACGAACGTTTTCATGTCGGCGGAAACAAAAACCGTTTTCTAAAACGATATCACGGCCGTGTTTTTTTTCTTCTGAATTTTGATAATCTACAATACAAATTCCACCTCACATACAAAAGCAACAATTTTTTTGGTATATAATCCATCTCAAGTCAACGTTATTTACCAATGTAAATACACGTGTATTAAAACCAAAAGAGACGGTACACGAAAAATTATTAGTCAATAACAAAAACAATACATGCAGTATTAATATGATACTATATATAGTACAAGATAATTTTGTCAAAATTGATTAAAGATACACGATAAATCTAGAGTACGAATCCCTCACGAGTCTGCATAGCCAGTGAATCGACATGTTTTTGCATGTAGCTGTATGTGTGAAAGGGCGTAACAACATTAAAAAGTAATATTACGTAAAAAATACACTACAATGATCAACATAAATTCATTAAATTATGTAGGTAGTATATTTGTGTATGAGTACATTATAGAACCTTGTAAATAGAAACTGTAAAGTTTGTACCAAAACTAAATTCCTCGACTCTTTGGAATATCGCATATTCATATTTTGTAACAATACTTACTTTTCTACACTTTCTGATGAAAATATGAATGCCAAAATTCCTTTGACAAAACTGCACTGATACAATCGTCTTGGAAGACACCTCACAATTGAAAACAAAAGTTGAAAAGGGTTATTAATTTCATTTTCAAATTTCCATAAAGGTTACTCCATTACACAGAATTTTAGAATTGTCGAAACGGCCAATTTGATCTTGAATAGTGCGAGTATTTTCTGTCTCTATCATATCGTGAACCCGTAGATGTTGGAGTTGATGAATTTTCTGGACTAGGAGCCAGCATAGATTGGGAATCAGGTTTAACTCTAGGTGAACCACTTTGAAGAGGAACGGAGATTAAATTTGAATTTGATCGTGAAGAATGAACAACAGGTATTGACTGCCTTGAGTCTCTTGATTGAAAACCAGAGTCTAATGAACCATGTTGAGGATTGTCAGATGTCGAAACCGTATTTCTTGGTTTGTGACGATGATTTATATGGGCTTGTAAATCCCGTTGTGATAAATAAGTTCTACGACAACCATCGAATCCATAACGGCTCCCTAAAATATAAACCATTCACAATGTAAATATAACCATGTCCATCAATAGAATGCACACGTAAGTACTAAGTACGTAAAGCAATAACATTTACCTTCATGATTACACATGTGAACACTGCCTAGATGAGCTTGTTCAATTCTATGTACGTTTTCATTACAGCGTGAGCACTTTCCAATTTGCTTTGTGGCACAATAATAACAATATACGTGTTTACACGGAATCTATAGAATTAAAATTAATTTCCTTGTTGTTGAAAACCAAAATGACAAATTGCGACATAGTATATGTTTGACATAAAATGACAAAACAGGAATTAGATGTAGAATTATTTTTTCCATACCAATCGTCCATATAGTCTTATTGGAAGAAGGCAAGATACACACATGTGAATGTTTGGACTTGGGACTCTTTCTGCACTTGGATTATAGTTATGGTTCCAATCTAATTCCACCATAGGTTGTGGAGGACCCGTTTTTAATGTAGAAAAGGTTGGTGGGACCAATGTTGATATATCATCATCAATGCTGACTAAAAATATTACATCAAATTGACATGAGATGAGCATATTTTACTTTCAAAAAGTACCTATTTTCAAAACGGTTATATTTTCTTACATTCATGCTCTTTTGGTAAAGTTCCTAATTCTGTATCCGCTTTCGATGTTCCTAAAAATGAGTCTAAAGTAAATAAACCATAAATATAGATACTTATTTAAATCATCCAAAAAGTAAAATTGAATTACAAATTACATACGCTTTGAAAATAATTTATACTTCATACTTGATCGGATGCCATCAGATATTGGTTCATCTGGTATGTCAACCATGTTATCCACCGTTTCACTTGTTTCAATTTGTTGTTCTTCATCATCGCTTTCAATGACCTGTAATAAATATATGTAAAAAAATACATCAAATATCACATATACTGACCATTTAAGAATTAACAAAACAATGTAGGGACGCGTTGTATACAACATGAAGTTTGTCTCCTTATTACCATTTTCTTTGGGCGACCACGACCTCGACCTCTTCCTCGGGCACCACCTCGTTTACCTAAGTATAATAATAATAATAATAGGATGACAAATTTTGTTTTCTCAACATCATATTGAAATGAACCATAATTTTGACTTTCATCCGATTGTCCCATAAATAAATTACTTCAGACTCAGCGTACACTTAAACAATTACATATTCTTGATGAATTACCTCTTCCCCGACCCCTCCCCCGTTTAGTACCAGTTTCGTTTTCCATTTTATTTTTTCGGTCACGTTAATTTAACAACACAAAATTAAGTAAAATATACCGTCGGAAAATTGAAAAATCTTGAACAAGTTCAGGAATTTTAAGTCGCGACGTCCATTCACAGCATTTCAAGGATGCCTACTGTCACATTGTTCTTACTTGTGATTTATCAATAAGACAGAGAATCTTTTCAGTATTCAGAGTGACTGAGATTGCAAAAATACTATTTCGGTTTCGAATTTTTCAGAAACAGCTATATAATCATGCATTTTTATCACTATCAATCAGCAACATAATTTTGTAGATATGAAAATGAAATTTACTATCAATCAGCAACATAATTTTGTGGATATGAAAATGAAATTTATTCACAAATGTTCAATATATTATACTATGTATTTATTTAATTACAACGACTTTATACGAGCTGAGTAACAATTAAATGACTTCATGAACTTTGATCGGTATCGCCTTTAATAATGCGAAGTTGTTCTTTCAACTTTTTTGATTCTTCCCATTCTTGTCGTCTTCTTGCTAGTTTCTCTCTGTCTAACTCGAGTTGTAGCCTTGCACGAAGATTCCAATTATAGATAGGATCCCGTCTGACATATTCTGCACCATCACGTATAAAGTTAACAGCACCATAAATTGCAACTCCGATTAAACTCACGACGATGGTCAAAGAAAATTTTGACAATTTCGATTTCGGTGGAGGGGGTGGTACCCGCCACGTCATGATGTCGACCTGCTCAAATGAAGTTTTCAAATAGAAAGTTCCTTAAAATGTTTACCTGTGTGTATATACAAAAAACAAAAAAAAATTGTAAGTTTTCGTGGAATCAATACATATATATAGCTTTAGCAATGATAATTTTTAGTATACACATTCCTGTATACAGGAATGTGAAACAGAATGTATGCAGTACCACTTACCCTTTCACTGGAATAAATGTATACAAAGTCCCTCTTCGTCGTCAACAATGCATACCCCTTAACCTGAACAAATTAATCGTCTTTTTGAAATCGGACAATCATAGCCTTTTCAGAATTAAGAGCAAATGTGGGAGCTACAAAAATACTAACAAACTCAATTATTTCAGATTGACTTGAAATTGCATACACAGCTTTCTTAGACCAAGTGAAAATTATTGTCAATTGACATTTTTTTAATTTGACCCGTGGGTCGTGTATTGAATTACATACAAAAAAATGTTTTGAAACATCCACGCATTCATTTCTTAACCGATTTCAATTTTTCTGGTTTTAAATTCTTCCTTAGACCCTTCCGCAGGGGGCTTCTTTTAGATTTTGTTTTCGCTCTCGTTTGCCCTCCAAGGGTCAACATAGGTCTCAATGGGGTCACGACTAAAGTTTGTCCAATCTCTTTCTAAATATCAGATTCGGACTCCTCATAACCTTCCGCCAAATGTTGACATGAACCTCAACCTCCTATCTCAAACCGTTTGACCTCCACGGGGGTCAAGTCGGCCTATGGGGTCACGACCTTTTTTCTAACCGATTGAGCTGAAACTTGGTATACAGATAGCCACAGTGGTCCCCATCAGTGTTGTTATGTAGCACTTTTTTTTACTCCACTACTTTAACCGAATTCTCAAAGCGCCCCCAATCCCTTCGTCGATTTTGATCAAAACTCAAATATCGTACTCAAACACTTTTTTAAACTACTTTAAACTTTAAACTACTTTAGCAGTCCTGTCACTCTTTTCAGACCTAGTAAGAACTATTGGTGTCTTTGAACTTTTGAATTTTTTTTTGTTTTTTTGAAAAAGTAAAAAAAAATTTGTAATTTTGAAAAAGTTTAAAGTTCTTATTTTTTTCAAAACAAAACGTTTTATTCCGAGGGGGACTTGGCGAGGGTGGAGCGTTAGCAGAAAATTTTGGTTTTTTATTCTAAAGACCGACTTGGAACTTAATTGAGTTTTTGGTATTTTTGTAGCTCCAACATTTGCTCAGAATCTCTATATATGTACCTTGCTCAGAATTCAAAAGTGTGTAAGAAGAATATTCGAATTTTCGTTACAAACAAGCAGCAGCAGCGCTTACATTGTATACGGATTAAGATGTCAGCGAAGAATTTAGACGAACGAATACGATAAAATAGTTAATATTTTAAGCAATTGCGATTTAAAACAACAATTATAATAGTTAATATTAAACGGGAGGACTTTTTTTACTACTGTACTGTACGACTAGATAAACTGTATAGGAACACACTTTTCAGACTCGAATATCATAAAGGACATTTGCGTATAGTATACACGGGAGATAAAAAATGGATATGTTTATCAAGCTAATTTTTACTACGGACAGCTAAAAGTGTTAAATAATAGTAATAGTAATAAATAAGATTCTATTTTTATAATACAGTTCATCTTGACTACAACCAAACCATACGATTGAAAATCTGTCACAGTTTTTTTCTCGAAACATCTATCATTCCATCCATAATAATAATAACATTCCCAATTCTCGTCCTGTCATTATTATTACTATACAATAGTGTGTGTCAGTCTCTACTCTATTGTGTTTCATTAAAGGTTTCAAAGAATTTTGTTATCAAATAATTTTTAAATATTTCGACACGTACTGAAAATCTGAACAGTTATAATTAAATTTCCAACAAAAAATAAACATGTTTACTTTGATTTCATTAAAAGTTGAAGACTTATGATGTGCATCTTGTATATACTCACTTAACGTTAACTGTTCAGATTTCCTCAAGTGTGAAAACAGTGATTGTGCCGTAATTCTCTTTTTTGGTTCATCATCTTAAGCTGAGATTCTTAACTTCTTTTGATTTGCTGTCATTTGTTTTGTTTGTTGTTGGGATAAATATAGAAGAAGAAGGAACAGAGAAAGAAGAAGCTGTGTACCACACAGGAGTGGAATGAAATTCTACAATGACGATGGCCAACTTCCGATGTTCCACAAGTGCATGTCTCAACTGTGGCGAAGTAAAAATGACAATTATTATTATCATTTTCCATTCATTTAGTTTATTTACATGATTATGTATATATGGATGTATGAATTTATGTACATATTTGTGGGATATTTAATCGTGTATAATTTTTTATAATTATTTGTGTATTGAAATGGTAATTTTGTTCCCATAATGTGTCTGTGTCTCTATTTATATTTACAAATAAGTTGTATAGCGTTTGTACTTTTTTGTAAGGTTTTATGAAAATTATCTCTTCTCATTCCGTCAGAATTTTTTTTTATCTCAAATCACCGAATTGTAATCTATATATTCTCTATTCTCTTCCTTCCTATCAGACATTCCTACTTGAAATTTTTATTAGTTGTATATGCTCAACTAATGATCCTACTATTGATTTGATACTATTCATTTGAATAATGAGATAATGAGAGGATTCCTAAAAGTCTCTTTATCAATTGCACGTACAAGCTATATTCCCACTCTGTCATATAAAAATAATAGTATGTACTTACATTTTTCTCTTCCAGCTTTCAACTTTTGCAAAAATCAATCTTTTATTATCAGTCTGCAAAGATTTGAAAGGCTCTTGATATTGACTCAATATTATTGAGTATTGAGACTACTACAGAGAATTATCAATAATTTATCATGGTTTTGATTTAACCTTAACTAGTCGCTAATTCAGTAAAAACAATCGTTAGTTGTATTAATATTATTCAATTTGATAATTGACTCTTGCTCTGAATTATGAATTCAATACTCGTGTACAATTTCAAGTGATATTTTGTTTAAGCAATAATAATACGACAGTTTGAATTTTAACACATTTTGTTATTTTTGTTTTTATCAGGCAATTATTGGTCCTATAATAATGACGGCAGGAGTCACTAAATTTCATCCAGAATGGTAACTGAACACATATTTTGATTATTTCCAGCTCAAGAAATACATAAAATACAATAACGTATATTTGTGCAAAAATGAAAAGAAAGAGTACAATTTAATGCATTTTTTTCCGTTTCAGTTTTCGATGTTGCAGATGTCAACTATGCATTGGAGATGATGAACAGTATATTTTAGTTGGTCTTTCTACCCTGTACTGGTAAGTTCATAAACATGATTAATATTTCTACAGGGACGTTCAATATATACTTGTAAACAATATGTGACATGTTGAGCATGTATGGCTTATTTCATAATCGCGATTGAATTGGTTAAGTTTTGTCAAAATGTGCTCAGTTTTTTTTGACAAAAAAAGTTTATTATTTTAAGCATCCAGACATTTGTAAATATTATTTTATATGATCCATAATGTAAATGTTTACAACTCGTCAGTCTTAGAATACCACATTTACCACATGTTTCGCGTCGTAATAATAATTTATGGTGACCACATCAGGATAGTAGGGATTACTTTGACATTTTATTCAACTAAATTACTTAATTTGAAGCAGCTTTTAATTCCACCTGCCGAAAAGCATTTACTTATGAGAAAATTAACTAATTGCTTTCATATTTTTGGACTATGATTCCATGCGTGTGTATTTTCAGTCATTTTGACAAAGCGGAAAAACAAAAATCTTGTAAAATCTAACAATATTTTTATTATATTTTACAGTGGAATATGCTGGGCTGGTACGGATAGTCGCATTCAGAAACAACATGTGATCAAAGTTATTAAAATTCCAGCATTACAACGAGACTCGTCACAATATAAATTAAAGAAAGATTGGTCCGAATCCATTGCCTATGAAGTTAGTTCCATAGCACCTCAGTAAGTATACGTTTTCAAATTTTTTAAGAGTGACTTTATTTCCATTTTGTTTAAATTCTAAAATTGCGAGTTGATTAAGTTAACTTTGCTATCTTCTAAAGACATTTCGTAAACTTTCCAGAATACATATATGCATGTATATTTTAAAATTTTTACAATGAAAAATCAGACATTTCAAATTAATTACTTTTCTATAGTTTAACAAGAATTAGCAGCGTTTTTCTTGTAAATATGGAATTTTTATACTACAAGGTTTGTGTTTTCCACGAGGAGGAGTTTGAAAAGAAACATTTTCATAAAAGTATTCAATTGCCTCGTGTCACTGTGACGAAACTATTATTACTATTATAAAGTGGAGATTTTATTTGTATGTTGATTCGCTATACGCAGTAATATACACATCACATATAATCGGCATGTAAAATAAAATTACATCTATAGCTTCTTTGCAAGTATAATTTTCATATTTTATGTGAACATAATTTGAGAGCGGTGTGGAAACCATGGGTGTATTCCCCATCGCTGTTGTATAATAGAATCGATTGTATATAATAACATTAATTCCTGTCATACATCTCTCCATATGTTGAGCATTTAATGAATACTCTCAAATACTCTGCGTATTCATTATATGTGTATCCGAAGTTTTAATAATAGGTAATGTTCAAAGTGTAAGTGAGTGAGTGTGTCTACTATGTGCCTTTGTATGCAAATACGATTATGATGATGGGGCTCTTTCACCTTTAGTGACAATACATTTGTATATTTTCAAGGCCTTTCATTTACGCTTTCAACGCAAAATGTATATAGTTCATATCTTAATCTTCATGATTCTGTTCATCCAATTAACTGATTACATTCGACGAGCTAACGGTGGTTAAATCAGTCTTGCTCCATTGGCAGCAAAACCTGAAAACTATGCTGATGTAGTTTTTTCGCTAGACTTGAACTATATACAAAAGAGTTATTTTTATAGATTTTATAAACTCGGCAATTTCCTACTGATTACTAAAATTACTGAATTAAATAAGCGTTGTATTTGATGCTTTGCGTATTCAGTTTCAGTTAAAATCTTATGTAGGTATGTTCATGGAATGTTGTTTAACGAATTTTTAATTCTTAATGCGTAAAGTTGAATGGATTGTGTCTGTTTTTCCTTATCATTCGTTGAAAGAACCTTATGGCTCAATTAATACAATCATACTGCATACTCGTGTGTTATTATATTGACAATCATTTGCTGGTTTCTCTTCGTTTTGTGAATGAGATAAATCATAATGAGGTACATTTACCTCATTTACCATGTTTTTTCTTCTTGCATATAGCTAGTGGATCATCAAAATGAAATTTAGAATCGAGAATGAGCTACAAATTAGTGACCAAACTCATTTAATACATGCTAAATACGAGAAAGGAGCAATGTTAGGTTAAATTAGACATTATAGTGCTTTCATAATGTTTCTCGATGTTGCGTTTTGCAAGGAGAGAGAGCAGCATACTTTAATATTGTAATCAAATCAATTGTATACAGAATATCTGTATGAATTGTACTACTTTCTGACAACTAATAAAAATGAGAGAATGTTGAAAGGGAAGCTTGTATTGCAAAAGGGTCATATTTACCTGTACATTCAATATAAAATGAATTATTATTGAATGGCAATGTGATGATTTTTGCAAAATACTAAAAAGGAAATGAGCATACTCACTACTCAATGAGTATAGTACTCATACATAGTACATGGTAAGCATGTGGACTATTTTGCATGTAGGTATGTTTATCCATATGTTATTTAAGGATGCATCTACTCTAGTTATGAACTCTAAAACAGTAGAATAAATCATGAGTCGACCAATTAAACCAATTACGGAAGTTGCAGAAAGTCTGCGTAGTCAAACAATAGACTAGTTCAAGGATTCGAAGGTCATGTAGTATTTTTTTATTTGAGTTATAAAAATGATTTCATAGATATATACACAAAAATCTTGTTTGAGTAGGTATGTGAATGTGCACTATTTTTTTCACTCTGCTTGAGAACTATCTTTTCACTTAATATTGTTTACTTCCATTCGTTATTATTATGGCCAATGGTTTTACTGGGAGGTGAGAGCTTTTGGCGAATCTACTACATACTATCTTGTATGCGTTACCGTGTTTATAATAATCGCATTAAGATAGATAAGGAGTTTGCCTGACGACTTATTATATTATTATTATTATTAAACTGTTATTTACATACCTACACTTACTACTTACTATCTACATACATAATATGTATGTTACATATACTTGTTATTGCTACTACCAATGGCGATATAGATATCCAGAAAATGTACTCCAAAGAGTTTCAAAAGACGAATGTAATGAAAACATTGAGCGGAGAAAACCCACACATTTTTATCCTTCTGAAGTTGCTGTTGTTGTGTGTACATTTAGGTATACCTTTTGTAGTTCTCATAATATGCATGTATGAAAACCATTTAATGCTTCAATCGTAAGCAGAGTTAGTTTTTCATTCTCATTTCGCACTGTTGTCATCGTCTTGAAAATACAATGTCACTGAGTCGATATAGGTATGTAGTATGTTGACTACATACTGTACATACATTGGACATTCTTTCAGTTCTGTTACATGTTTACTCTTGCATTCAGCCTTTTTTACCTTCTAAGTCCTGTGGTCCTGTGTACCCATGTATTTTGTCCCTTTCTTACTTTATAAGAAAAGCAACAACTGTTGTCAAAAAAGAACTACATCATCGACTCTATTTTATTACTGTTCCTATTTCCTCTTTTCCCATCTGGCTATTTTGATGATCTTTCGTCTTTTCCCCGTATGTACCTTTTAATTACGTACTAACTCCTTCACGCTTCCAAGCCTCTCTCTCTCTCTCTCTCTCTCTCTGTAGCCTTTTCTATCTTTTGATACATTTGCATTTATTTAATTCATTGTAAGGAAAAACAAGCCACGGTTTTCCTTACCACCTCCTACCGTCGAAAAGTCATATAGTCCCTAGTGACATTGACTCTGACCTCCGCGATTTAAAATCTACTTTGCATAGTGGTTGTCGGCTGTCCGCTCTCCGATACTATCTACAAAAAATATAAATCTCTCAGTTGACTCAATCAATTAAAAGAAAATCTTTGTTTAAATTTCCTTTTTTGTTTTGTGTACTTTTAAAACTTCTTCAAGTCTGCCAAAAATGTGTCTTAGCAATTTTTTCATAATGTGGATATAGTCATTCCTCATGGAACAAGCTCAAAATACACCAATTGAGAGCAAAGAGTGTTTCTGCAAAGTAAACGAAATGTCTTTGAGATGAAAATGTGAATTAAGTGGATCCCTGAATATAAAGGAGCTCATTATCATTATTTTGAGCTCATTATTAATGCAAATGTGGGTGGTGATTAGGAATGGCTGTAATGGTTCAGGCTGTCAGCTGAATATTGGTGACAGAATTTTGGAAATAAATGGTCAAAATATTCATGATCACTCGCTCCTCGATATTGAAAAAATTTTGAATCAACGAACGTCAGCAGTTCAAGTGAGTGCTCAATTTAATTTAACTTTTTGTGTGGTTATAAATAATACAAATATATTTTACATTCCATAAATATGAGAAACAAATGATTTGCAATGATAAGTGCAGTTGATAAGTATATTGGAAGACTGTTGATGTTGACAATTGTGTGGTCGCATATTATATATTTGGGAAAATATTTAATAGATGTGTTATTATACTTGATGCAGGTCACAGTTGAGCAAACTCCGTCCACTGATATGCCTAGAAGGAAATTGGAAGAGACTAAATCTTTTGGTAGTCTTAGTAGTCTGGAGTTGAAAAGTTATAGTGACATGGATAAGTCCAAAGATAGACTGAGTCGACGGAGGGACGAACATCGCTCGAGAGAGCCACGTCGATCTAAAGGGTATATTTAAAAATAAATCTTGCACCAAAAATTAAAAACTTGATTTCTTACATATTTGTACGTATTTATCGATACGCAATATTATGCCTAACAATGTTTCGTTTTTATCTGTTTCCAGCCAAGAAAGAGCCGCATCATTATCTCGCCTTTCGGATAGCAGTCCAACACCCCCAACATATATAAAAGCTGGTTTAGGTAAATGAACGCTTTTTTAAATCTTGAAATTATTTACAACTGACAAGTTATTGATACGATTTGTAAATAAAGTACTAAACTTTTGTTTTTATTTTCAATTATATAGCAAGGACTTTGTCTTTCCGAGAGCAAGCACGTTCTCAAACGTGTACATTCCGAGCTTGCGATTTAGTAAAAGGAGAATTGCTTGGAAAAGGCTTTTTTGGCCAGGTAATTGAGTTACAAATTTAAACAGACGTAGTTATTCATGGATCTTGTTTGTACGCCCTAAGACAACTACTGTCAATACTGCCATTTATAAACAGTTAGTAGCTAATTAGCAGAATCCGTGCATTCATCATTTTATATTCTAATTAATTTGGGCTCACACTTAATTCCATACATCGCAGGTGCATGAGAGGTAAACGGATTCATTGTCAAATCTATTTATACTTAAAATTATCTTCAGTTTTTCGTTCACTCAAACCAAGATGTATAAGGTATACTATATGTAATGTAAAAGTTAGTGACGGAATTCTAAAAATTGCAGTTGGGATATATGAAACAAAACAAAGGCATTATTAGATCCCAGGAGTAAACGGCAAAACACATTCAATAAAAGTATAAAGGGTAAAAAAGAGAATGAGTAAGCTGTTTCATTGTTCATGTTCGCGCATTTCTAATTATGTCAATTATATGTACAAAAGCTGAATAAAAGTGTTTGTACATTGTACATCGTTTTGGAGGAAATGCTTTAGTCTTAACGAGCAGGATTAATGCCGGATAGCAAAAAAATCCGATAACACTGTCGAATGGTTGTCACATAGAAATTTCTTCTAAACTACAATCGAGAAAATTTTCAGTCCGAAATGTTCATATTGTGTGTATACTGAATATAGCGATACATATAATAGCAGGTGTAAAATAAAAATGAATAGAATTTTAAATTTTAACTTTTCGTTTAATTATGTACATGCATAACATAAAATTTTCTTGCTATAGGTATTTAAAGTAACACATTGCGAAACAGAGGAGGTGATGGTTCTGAAGGAACTTTATCGTCTTGAGTAAGTAAAACTTTTACTGAAAAAATTCAACAATATACATATAATGTATGTGAACTACGAACTCATGGCATTTAATTCTGTTTCGTTCTTTTGACTCCGTAGTGAAGAAGCTCAAAAAAATTTTTTAAAAGAGGTAAGAGTAGGATTTAACCCTAAAATTTATGCTATAAATTCAAAAAGAAGTTCTTGTAAAAAAAATAATACTGTACAATTTAATTTATTAAATATTTTACTAATGTTTTGCTGTCGTGATTTTAGGTTGCAGTTCTAAGAAGACTAGAGCATCCCAATGTATTACGATTTATTGGTGTGTTGTACAAAGAAAGGAAATTGCATTTGATCACAGAATATGTTAGAGGAGGAAGTTTAAGAGAGCTAATACAAGATTTGAAACTACAATTAAGCTGGACACAACGAACACGATTCGCTCACGATATATCTTGTGGAGTGGCGTATCTTCATTCTATGGGTAATTAATTATTGATAAAGTATTCCAATGTATTCTGCGAATACTATTGCTGCACAATATTCACTAAATATTGAACATGGAGATACATTTAGAATAATTCGAGATAATCTAAACAGTACTTCCTGTGTCATCAGGTGTCATTCATCGAGATCTCAGCTCTCATAACTGTCTTGTACGAGAGGACTTGAGTGTAGTCGTTGCTGATTTCGGTCTTGCTAGAATTACCAGTGAAATGAGTCAACATCAACTAGACAGATCTCGTATTGCAGCAGCAGCATGTAAACGGGGGAGAAGAATCGAAAGGAAAAAACGGTTTTATACAGTCGTCGGTAAGAAATGTATAAAGATTGAAGACTTTTTAATAACAAGACAAACTCTTTCTAAAACCATTTTGCACAGACACGAAACTTCTTCTATGAAGTTTTGACAACTTTTAATTTAAAGTCAGTGTATATGATTGATTGATTAGTCGTACCTTATGAAATCACAGAACTCTAGCACAATTAATGACAATAAACCGAAATGTCCTTTCAGGAAACCCTTTTTGGATGGCCCCTGAGATGATGAAAGGAAACAAGTATGACGAAAAGGTGGACATTTTTTCCTTTGGAATTATCCTTTGCGAGGTACTTTTCAATAACTTTTACGCAATCAAATTATTCATTCATCAAATTATGTATAAAATTGTCATTTTATTTTCAGAGAAAAGTTTAAAAAAATTCTTTGTATTTATTTCTAACGTGGTGACTTTGTTCATTATATATTTGCAGCTCATCGGAAGAGTTCATGCAGATCCTGATTTTTTGCCCCGTTCAGGAGATTTTAGTTTGAACCAACTTTTATTTCTAGAAAAGTGAGTATAAGTATTAATTAGTATTTTATAAAAAGTTAAAAGTTTTAAAAGTTTATATAAAATTTATTTTAACTTATTATTTAATATAAGCACAATAATTTTTTGAATGTACTTTGCGTAAATATGTGTTGTTATTAAAGCATTTGTGTACAAAGGAATAGTTGTTATATGAAAAGATGTTATATAATATGTAAAAAAAAATTCTTTTAGCTTTTGTGATGGTTGTCCTGAGCCACTTTATCGAATCGCCTTTATGTGTTGTGATCTCAACCCCGACAAAAGGTTTGTTCTCTTTCCTAATTCTACTTGTTTTATGTAAAATAAAAATGATAATATTATACAAAAATATTGTGCTCAAACTATGATATACTAATTGACATTTGGTATAATTTACAGGCCCTCATTCGAAAGATTGGCGGTTTGGCTGCAATCGGTGTCATCCAGTTTGACAAGAGGCTTAGCGTTTCCTAAAGATCTCTTAGAAGAATTGCGTAGGTTCGGTAATACAAGTTGCCCTCGCAGTCCAGTCAGTTCAGAAGAGAATATTTTACAAACAACAGCTTCTCTTCCTTACACTAGTAGCCGGGAAATTGTTGGTGGTGGTGGGAGCAAGACTAATAGTACGAATAGTGCAATACCTGCGACAAATAATTTGGCGTTCACACATACAGCTGAATGTACATTGTCTTCCTCATGTTCTTCCTTCATGATTAACCGTCCACTTCATTCCATAATAGAGGTTGATCATTCCAACAGCAATAATAATTCCATGAATAGGCCTACACTCTCTAGTCCCGAGTCCTGATGTGGCCTGCTCGTTGTGTCATGTACTTTGCAAATGGCAAGCGTTGCAGCTTCTTGATGAATGGAAGACTCGTTTTAACTCTTTATTTTGAGAATCACCCTTTACGTGTACAAATAAAAATTATGATTATTAATTACCAATCCGTAAGAGCTACCATAAAGCACTGACTGGAAAGTGGAAATCTCACTTTAAAAAAAACAGAAAATAATGTATTATACATTATGTATACATTCTCAAAATAAATTGTCTAGCAAACTTGCATAGAACCAGCTATATTATTATACCAGATAGGAATACAATAACTTTAAATTTGTGTACCTTAATTAAGATTGAAAATGAAAACATTTGAACTGAAGAAACTAATTTTACACCTACGTGGTAATTTTTTCAGGAGTACGCTAATAATAATAATAATACTGTGTCTGCTATTATTATTGTATTATTGGTGTGAACATGATTAGAAAATATTAATATATTTCTCGAACATAACTTTTACAGTGGACCAAGAATTCCTTATAAATTTTTAATTAAATAAATAGAGACGTTTTGTTTAAAAAGACGTCGTTGAATTGTCTACAAACCCAAAAAATGCAATGTTTTCATTTTTTTATTTTGAAGAATTTTTATTCACAATTGCTCAAAACATTTTTAGTATAGTGAAACGATGAAATATGCCCATAATGCTAAATGCTAATATCCTGCAAGAAGTTATTTCCAATATTGAAAATGAAATATATGTAAAAGCACAAAAGGGCGTAAATTTGAGGGCTAATATAGTGGGAGCAAGCCCATTGCGTACATAGTTCGTTCGTTAGTTCGTTATGGAAACCAGAGACGCAGATTATTTAGTCAATATTGAATTTCGTCAACAGAAATATATTTTCCGTTTCCCAAATATAGGAATTTGACTCTTGACACTCACTTCATACCATAATTTACAGTGCATTGGATATTCGCATTCAATTTCATGTCCATATAAACGTAAAACACACAAAAACGTGGTGAAAGTCTTTAGTATTTATTTGATGAGCCTGAACGAGGACGTGGACGTTCATTGTGCGAAAATTTTCTCCTGAATCCTAAACTATTTCTGAAAAAAAAAACTAGTGATTTCGTTAAAATGTACACAGTTTGCAATAATTTAAATCATGATGAATGTGTTTACAATCTTATCAAACGCCCACCAATGGGAGGAATGTCGAAACCACCCATGTAAGATCTCGAATTTTTCCCCACCATTTTAACAATTTGTACAGAAATTTGACCCAAGTATTTGTTTCATAAAATATATTTGAAATTTATGTTTTAATACAAAATTCCCTTCAGGCATGTGTCCAGATACGCGTGTATGGTCAGGAAAGAAACTTATTGTAGCAAAAGAGGATGTAGCAAAACAATGGGACCTCCCTGCGTTCCTCTGTGTCCTCCTGAAAAATATCTGCGGAAACATTCAAGGGCTCCTATAAGTCTAAGACCACCAGCAGGTATATATTGTTTTGCCAAATGACTAAAAACAAGTAAATTTTTGAGCACGAGGCTGTCAAATCAAGTCTAATAAATATTTTTATTCTATCATTGTAGTTCCACGAGTTCAATTGTTTCCGGTTCCAGTGAAAACGGACGGAGATTGTAGAGACGTAGATGTTGAAGTGCGAATAAATAATGGTAGAGTTGAAGCCAAAGTATGTGATCCATCAACGGATGAGCAAGAGCCTGGTGGAGAAGAACAACTGTGTGGCGATAACGTTTCGAATCAAGCAGTTGCTGGAACTGAACAGCCTTGTTCTTGTTGTAATGGAGCTGGAGATATTCCTTGTATACGATGTCGAACTCCTCGTTTATGTTGTAACGTTGACAAACCAGCTGTGCCCAGTAAGACGTTGACCAATAATAATTGGGAATACTATAGTTATTAAATATTATTAGAAATAAATAAATAAATACTTGTACACATAAAACAATTCTTTGTGAATTACATTATGTAGGTGCGTGTTGTGGCCGATTTGGAATTATTCCACGAGGTCGAAGGGATTATGTAAGAGACAATGCAATTCAAGCAATTCGTCAACCAGCCAAAATACCTCAAGCTCGTTTTGTAGATCAACCAAAAGGAACGACTCACGAATGGACAGGTTCAGGATTTGCTCGGAAATATGTTTTTCGTCATGACTATGGTCTCGTCCCTGGTTACCTTGTTCAACGGAAACAAGAATTACAAGAAAAAGCTGCACAGGAAAGGTATGCTTCGGATCAGGCCAAGCGAGACGCCCAAGAGAAATGTCGTCACTTGGAAGAAAATGAAAGGCAAGCCTTGATATGCGGTCTCAAGATGAATTGGGAGCAAACCTTTGCTGAATTTCAATCCCTTCCTCTTCAAATCGACACTCCAGGTAAAATCAAAAGGAAATCTGAATTAGAAGAAGCTCTAAAGGATCTGGAAAAGGACATTCAGCTCTTAGAAAGGCATAACCATATTTTTGTAGGTGATGCAAATAAAAGCTTCTACATGGCGTGAAAGTATATCTATCATATATATGTATATATAAAAATATACTCTTCATTTTGTACAGCCGTAAGTATATAATATATACTAGAAATATTTTCATGTACATACCGTTTAGTAACCAAACAACAACATTTTAATTCATCGAATAGAAAACTGATAAATATTGTCAAATTTGGAACATCGAATAAAAAACTAGATGCAGTGTACTACATAGTGTCTGGGATTTTAATTTTTTTTGTTTTTTGGAACCCTTTTCCAATTTGAGAGTAAATATTTTTCAATTTGAACATTGAGAATATACATCCATGTAGTTTATGTTGCATTTTAAAATCATGTTCACTGTAGCATATGTGATAACTTGATGGTGAAGTAATGAATAGGCTGCCCATCGCATTCAATACGTGAAAGGTGAAAGTTGTGTGTGGGAGGGAAAATTATTGGTCACGGTAATGAACTTGAAAAACGAACGACGAGAAAGACAGAAAGAGGAAGCATGGTTGACATTGTTAATCAAACGTCCTTTGACAAAATTTATGACCATCCTATAATATTTTGACAGAATTGCGGGGCATTTAATGATGATGATTCAATAGGAATTCAATAGGAACTGAATCAGTTTGAATCCGTTTATAGGGGAAACAATAGAGTTGTGGAAAAAGTGAAGCGAGACGACGAGTCAGTTTTCGAAAACACAGCGGATGGCGTTGGTACAATTTAAAAGACGATTGTGTTTGGAGTGTGTGTCTGTGTTTGTGTGTTTGTGCAAGACAATAGAGAGTTGTAGGGAAAATAAGAGTGGAGCAATGATCACTTTAATGTATTTAGTTTACCATTGGACTGTTTGAATGTCATCTCAATGGGTACAAATAAATAGCCGGCTGACTTCTCCATTTCTTTTGAACATACACACACAACACAAACGCAATATGATATGGATGAGAGCTATAAGAGGAGCAGATAGAAGAGTATAGTAGACAATGCCAATGGTCAAATCTCCCCTGCTGAGGCACAACCTTTCTCCCACGCATGGAAAATTCTCAAAGTAATGACTCTTTCACTGGATCCTCCTCAACTCATCCGTTGATTTGCCTGATAAGCATTTTGGTCTCTGAAGCCACTGTGAGTTTCTCGAACGGGTTCATCTAAAGAGAGAAAGAGACAGAGAAGAGGAAAAAAAACTATGTTCCAATGTTCACGCATTTGTTTCACAGAATGGTTAAATGTATATACACACTATTTATTGCATCTTGGAATCTCCGACTTGTTTTTTTTTCCTCATGTCGCCCGTCGCACTGACTTTCATTTTATTTCCATGGGCTCAAACGACAATAGTATTACACGTGTAATACGTGTATATACTTCGACCAGGACAAAAGTTATGTTGATGTTAATAGACATTAGTACGAGTGGACTAAAGATATACTTTCTTCAGGGATTTTGTTCGTCTGAACACAAACTTTATTTACAATGCAATGGGCAATAAATAAGTAATTCTATTCTACAAGAATTTCTTGTGTATTTGATTTTACCCTTCTCATGACGAATTTATTGAGAGAAAGGAGGTAAAATTAATAGTTATTTTTGTCTCAAGTAATTCTCAATCGTAGTACATACAAGACGGACAAGATTTGAAATTAGGCAATTGAATTTATCTCAGCCGCCCCTGTATATTTAAATTTAAAGTATGTACATACATATTTTCAAGTATTGATTGAGACGTTTGCCTAAACCTTTCACGAAACTTTTGAGAGCTATACATTCTTCCCTTCAACCACCATCGACAAAGATGAATTGGGAAAGAGTGAGTGTGCTGGTATGATCAAGTATAATAGAAACCTATGGAAACTTTCCAGTGGAACATGGTTTTCGGGAATTAGAAATTTAACTCAAGACCCAGGTATTTCTTTATTAAAAGGCTGTGTACTTTGGATTTTGAGAAGGTAATTTTAATTAGTCTGCAATACTGATGATTGGAAGTTAAGGTGATAAGTAAGTACGGCGTTGAGGACGGTGCGTTACGTGGATTCCAGTCTGAGATGTATATATATTATAAATAATAATATATATATATATACATACAGATATTCACGTGGAAAATAGATGTAAGACGTAACACCCAGTTATAGAAAGGGAAAAAGGGAGGTTCTCTCCAAACCCCCTGCAATGACGTTTGTTGGTTTTCGGCGCCTGGACGTCAGAAAAGCTAACAGATCTTCTACCCGTAGGCTGACTATCCCGCCTCATTGTTTCAAAATTATACGACTCCTTGACAACTGGACCTAAAGGGCTCGAGCCAATTTCCCTGTGAGACCACCTGAGAGAGCTTCATCACATTATCCTATTCCAAAAGGGCCACATGATCGCTTCCCTTTCCCTATACATATACATACATGGTAAACCCTCCTAACATGATACGATTACTTATACATACATACACTTCAAATTCACAGTCAAGAAGAACAACTCATAATATTATTATGCATGTATTTCTACTACTCACAATCAGTACTCTCTCTGTCTTTCCTTGCTCTATTATGTACTACCTTTTACCTAACATCACATATCGTACACTTTTTGTACCTACTTTGAAACTTGTTGAAATTTTTTCTCGTTTTATGTCCCATGATTTTCTCGGCATGGTGAGGGTCACTTATGACATGTCATCATTATCCAAGCTCCTTTATTCCATGTCGTTTCCTCATCGTCTTCATCCTCTTCTCCTCCAGATCCTCTGTACATACATGTCCAAGCTACACACACACACACCTCGTATCTGCTCATCGCAGAGAAAGAGAAAGAGAGAGACGGACAACGAGTGGACAAACTGTGCTATTGCTATTGCTAGTGGTTGTGGGCTGCATATATTTATGTATGTGTTGTGTGTGGCCCCATCAGAGACCAAAAAGTAAGCAAAAGAAACAATAACAGAGAGTATAAACACACTAACTACCACTATTTCATTTCAAGAATGATCATCATCGTTCCTGCTTAACAAGCACTTGCTGAAAAAATCATGATAATAACAGCACATTACATCTATATGATCATTTCAGGAGCGAAGGAGATTTCCACACACAGACACAGCTAGTCGTCTATCTCACAAGCTCATCACGCAATCATCATAAAGCTAATGCTATTTTCTAGTTAACTTCATACAAAACACATGTCATTTCAACGACTTGTGCATCACGGACCCACTATCACGAATCTCTCTCTCTGCCGACAAATATAATTTTTACCTACCAACTTATTTAACCCTAGCATTAAACTGTATATATAGAAGCTTACCCTTACTCATCTCTGTATTTATTACATTATCTACCATGTAGTACAAATTTCCTATTTTCTTGTCAGAACTCAGAACACATACAAAAATATAAAATTGTTGACTATACTTTCAAAACTTTTCTAACTGAAGGTTTATTTTGCAATTTGCAATTTGAATTATCCTCATTCTCTCTCATTTAAAGCTGGTTTTTTGGCGTCCTTTCTAATTTCTCCTTCAATGAAGATAAGCCAAATAACCATTTTTTTTTTTTTGTAATTTGGTACTCGTTCTACTCCCATCGTCAGTTAGTTCTTAGACTACATACTAAATGGAAGCAAATAGAAACCATAATAATAGTAAACATATATTGGAAGCAACGGGATATTCAGCAATTAAATCAACGTAGATAGAAACTTAAGAAACTTTTCATTTTTATTAAAATGACTCCTGTTCGATTGGCTATACAATATAGTATCGTATGACTATACAGAAAAATATTTTAGCAATTATTTTCTTTACGGTAAAGGCGGTAAAGCACATGAATTGAAAGAAAAACTGATGGGATTCCTGAAAAAACGTGACCCGGAAAGTTTATTATTATATTTTTTATTTATATTATAAGGAATCATTGCTTTATGACAAACATTGTCGGATAATTTACAATACGTCAGCTTAAAGTATTTAAAAAGACGTGGGGAAAAAACCAAAGTGTAATAAGTAATAAATAATATGGAGAAAAAGGGTAACGTTTTCCTCTCTTGAACCTTTCAATTAACTTTTAGTGTTTTGTGTACAGCAGTGGAGAGGAAACTATTACAGTTGAGAATCCGTCGAAAGTTTTCTCTTTTCTAGTATAGACTCTCGTCAAAAGTTCATATCCAGCGTGATTAACCCATTGGAAAAGGACTTGAGGGTGGTAAGAGAGGGAGAGAGAGAAGTATAGACACTACCGTTCTAAACAACTGGAAAATATTTCACAGGTAATCATGCTAATGGTAAAAGGCTCGAGTTAACGATAAGTAAAGTAAAAAGTAAACTATGCTGCACTTCATCAATCAGTCCAAACTGTCTTCCTCGTGTATACCACACCAAAGATATGCCATATAATATGCCATACCACACAGGCACTTCAAATCACAACACTGGGAACCCTGAATAGCTATATGTACTACATACTGCATATGTATATATCTGTATTTAGTGGATATCCGTTTGTGTGTGTTCATGTAGGGCTCCTTCTCAGGCCCTCATAAACCTACAAGCAAGTGATAAAGATGAACAGTGAAAATCGCTTAGCACTGTCATCATGCACTTTAAGTGTAAGGTTAAAAAAAATACATGGTATAACTTGTTATTTATATATATTTCCACTGCCCACAAAGCTTCCAACTTAATATGCGATACCGTTGGTAAGTCGGTATTTTAATGCCTCATAATAACTCTGTTTGAGCGGACTCTATTATCAGCAACTATAAAATTCTAATAGGAGAGAAAAATATATTTAACTTTATTATGATTATTGGGCTGTAACGCACAACTTGTATAAAGTATAAGTATATGTAAACATGCACCATTAAAAAGGAAAAGTTTTGTGGTAATTCTTCGGGCCGCGTATAGAAAAGTCAAGAAAAAAAGTTTGTGATGCTCGGATGGACACAAAAGAGTGTTAAAAATTGACAGTGCTGTCAAGAAGATGAGATTTTATAATACACGAGACAAGAAAAGTTTCTTAAGATATATATCGTACGATGGATAAGTACAGTGTCACCACTTCAGTCATTTTTAGCTGATGGATGAGTTCATTCTTCTCACTGATTTTCTATATTACCTATTCCCCCGCATGTAAACATTTTCTGTAGCTCCTATACAAAATCCAGTGTTTCTTTAGTAAATCATATTGTACTGTTCTTAAACCGAGAAATGGGGAGAGACATGGGTAGCCAAACACAACACATATATAGTGAATAAAGTTTGGGTTCTTTTTGGAAGTTGGGTACGAAGGAACCGTACTTGAAGAAGTAGTGAATTGAAATAACGTAATTTTTCAACGCACTAACCGTAAAAGGGACACAATGGTAATGGTAAAAAATTGTATATATATACTATTATATTATATTTATACATACAAGAATCTCTCTATTTATAGAGATGGATATTGACTGTTGGCAGTGAAAATCTGAGCGGAAAGTAAAATGAAAAACAAAGGAATCCCTGGAGGAACCTATATAGTGAAGTATAGTGGATCAATTTCTCAAAGCGTCTTCTTTTCTGATCAGGTCCTTTTTCTCTCGACGGATGAACAACCAACAATCTGCGAGTCAAAATGCTCCTTACATGGATTACCATGCACATACAAAATTTTGTTCATGTAGTCGTTAGTTGTATAGTTTAATAGTTTATAATTCACATTATGATGTTCTCCTACTTCAATAAAATTCGAAATATTACAAAAGGCAAGTAATATCGAAGGTATTATCCATGTGTGTAAGTTACCTTTGTGAGTATAGATATACATAACCAGAATTCTATAATGGTTTAGGAAAATAAGAAACAAAAAAGTTGTAGGTTCAAGTATATCCTATTGTGAGTATCATAGATTCTGTAATGAATTTCATCAGTGTCAATGAGTAGATGACATTCTCATTTTCTCGTCGTCATTTAAATGTGATATGCCCAACCGAATATACCTCTCGCTCTTCCTTCACAGATCGGATCAAACTATTATGTTACGTAACTACATAAGACCAAAAAATGTAGTTTTCCACATTTTCCTTGTTCTTTTTAAATCTGTATATGTGTGCATGTATGTATAAGACAATCTTATCTTGTCATCAAATATATACAGATCAGATAGTTGAAATAGAGTCAATATACGGATACTCATCGACATTTCCTCGTCGTTATATTTGAAAAAAGCACAAAATCCGACGCCTAGAGAATGGCCGAATGGCGTGTATGGAAAATATCGTTAGGATTTTAGTCTATACACAATAAAATTCAAGTACATATTTAATATTTGTACACTCCATATCGATTTGTGGAGTTTACGCTCTGTCTATTAAATAATGTACAATTTAAAAGCTATGTACTTCCAGTTAGTTATCATAATAAATTATTATGTTGAACTAGAAAATTATATTAGACGTATACACAACGTCAAGTTGTTTGCATTGGAAATGACCTCATCGTATACAATATATATATTTACGAAAAATATGGAGGATGATCCTTTACTATGGACTATGGAAATTGGAAATGTTCGTCTTCACTTCTATATTTTTGTATGCGAGTTTCTTCCACACTTGAGATAAAATGGTTGTGAATTCCAATCGTTAACTATGCATATACATAATTAAGTAGTCTCATATATATTATATACATGAGACTATACACAATATAGATTTACATTTCGCGAGAACAAACCTAAACCTAATAATAATAATAATGCTGATAAAATGCAAGAGATAATTAAAAAGGATATTGAATATGGAAAGGCCAGTAAATACTAGAAACACAAATGATAATGAGAATGCAAATAGAAATGTGTAAGTTGCTGTCTTCACGTTCATTTCAAACTTAAAAAGTCAAGTTATTCTCACGGGCTCATTAACGTGTCAAAACACATGCATCACGATAATAACTCATAATAATTGGCACTTGCCGACTAAATATAAAGACATATTCGCAGTCCATATACAAAATCCGAAACCCAAATGAGAGTTGATCGAATGTGAACTGTATATATACATAGATAAAGGAGTAAGGAATTTCGGTTGAGCCGTTCCAACATTGCTCATTTTTCGTCAATATGATTATCTATGAGTTCAACTCATTGAGTTGAGTAGTGAAGGGATAAATGTGTTTGTGTGTACATGAGAAGCGTGCCTTTTGTATAAACACACTGATAATGTTAATGAGGATATTGGATTAGAGACTCTCCCTGCCTCGCTCAAATATATATAAACAGGCCATGTACGATACGATACAAACTCCATACATAAATACATACTTTGCACAGTTCATGTTCAAAGAAGATTCGATTTCTGAAATTGTGTGTACGCTGACAGATATTGGTGTGGGTTGTTCCTAACTAGATGAATGTAGTGTTGCGTGCAATACGGTAAAGTCAGGGGAGAGAAAAGGAATTTTTACAGAGAGGGTAGAGAGAGAGAGAGAGAGAGATAGAGAGGGAGAGAGTAAGGGAAATGAAAATTCGGTGGAATTTCTGTGTAATTTGTTGTGGTTTCCGGAGCGAGCGAGTTTTGCGGACGAGACAGGGAATCTCTCGTGTCACTCACGATTCTTGATCCGCATGACTCGGCACGGCAATTTCCATGCATTGGTTTTCTTCTCCAACCTATTGTGATTGCTCTGTCCAAAGTGATTTCCTCTACTGTTTGTACCGTCTGCTCAACTCACTGACTTTTCTCTCTCTCTCTCTCTCTCTCTCTTTCTCCATTTTGCGGATTGAAAAAGTCGCTTTGGCTCTAGCCGTCTGACCTCGCTACTCCTTAGACAAAATACCGAGATTCAGTATTACCAATACAATATAATATGTAGCTTTGACCGCATAGTTAGTCAGACAGATGCGGAGAAAAAAAATAGTTGAGCTACTAGAATTCTCGAACGTGAATTGAAACTGGAACTTGGAACTGACGACTTGAGTGAATGTTTTTGTTTCTCTCTCTCTCTCTCTCTCTGTTTTTCGTACATACAGAAATACTTAGTTGGGGTCTTGAATTTCCAACTTTCTTTGTGTCATGTGAAGCTTCACAGACATATAAAAGCAATAATCTATTATTAAGAAGGCGGTATTTTGTCATGGTTCGGTGTTCTTGTCAATCCCCATAGTGACATGCATGCTATGAGAAGACACCAGATTCGGTCACGTTTGTGGTCAACGTATCACGAGATCGAGATGTGTGTCACTTTATTTGCTGCTGCCTCACCATACACATTTATATGTATATATCGTATCTATATATATACAATAACACAAACTCCAAATACCAACACGACTTGAACGTACAAGTACAAAACTCCTCTCTCTCTCTCTCCGTCTCTGCCAGTCTGTACGTCTTGACTCGCCACCAATCTGCACGCCTCATCATAAATAACTACAATACGAATGATAATTATGCATGAAACAACAGCAGAAACGACTACTACAACTCTACAACATCATGAAAACACGCTCAAATATACTAAATAGATGAATAAAAAAATCTTTTTTTTAAAAATATCATCTTACATTTTTATTCGAACATAATATTATTGTTTTTTTTCCGTGTAGTCGTGGTGATGATGGTGGAATCCGCCCTTGTGAGCAATGCAGTGAACAGTGAGCATTTTCCTTCTCTTTTTTTTGACATAATAGGAAAAGTGACAGTGTGTGGTTTGCAACAGCTAGGAGCAACCTAATCATTAAAGAACTATCAGGAGATGCTGACGTTCTTTCTCAAATGGACACTGCCGACAAAGCCCTTTGCTCAACATGACCATATTACACTAAAACTGGCTGACATATGAATACATATAAATACAAATACATATTATGTACAATTGCACACGGACTAAAAGTGATGACAGTATTTTTTGTTCAGTACAAAAAGTACTATACTTTTGAAAAATGTACTATAGTCTGTGTCTCCAGGGAAAGGAGACAAAAGTGAGGAGAACAAAACCGACACCCAAAAACAGAACCAGATTTTCACAGGACGTTTTCACTCTCTCAGAGACTCAATAAAAATCCTGTACACTGTACATGTAACAACGTAGCGGTATATTGTATATGTACAGTACAAAAATTAATTCAAAGATCTAAGCAATCTATTATTAAACGCAAGATATTCATACATAAATAAATATAGATAAAAAAGAAGTTTGTCCTTGCAATCTGGTGGTACATGTATACTGTATACTGTATACAATACCCACTCCTATAAAATCCTCAACGATTGAAACCTCACACACAATTTGAGTACTGAATATTTCTCATTCGGAAACTCAAAGCATTATTGCTCTTACTTTTTCAAATGACATAAGTACTACACTACATACAAACTACAGACAAGTACATGCATGCCGATAATATATAATATATATAGAAAAAAGTTCATGAATGGGTTATCAGTTATCAGGCTGTTGATCCGGACTCCAAGTGGCTTCCCTTCCTCCAACAACAACCGACAATCGCTAAATACATGAGGATTTGACGAATCTTACATCTTATTCATTGTGCACATATTATTATTAGTACAATTAGTATGCCGTATAGATGTTTGTCTGTGTGTTTGCTCCGTATTCTTGTGCCATTATTACTGTATTACCATGTTGTATATTTTATATATACAGATATTTCGTTGGTGGTACGTAAATATACGGACATTACGGACTCACTGAAGCAATGAGGGAAAGTGAAGAGTCTCCTTCTCAATGTGTGTTGGCTCCTTGAGTATTATATTTATACACAAGAGGTATTAAGGGTTCATAAAGACGTGGGTAAATAGTTTAAATACTAAATAGGGTCTACTTATGTAATACACACACACACAGAATACAGAAAATCCTCATGTAAGCACAGTATACATTTAATTTATTATGTAATTTTATGTTTCATGCCCAAAGACAGCGACGATGGCGATAATATTAATACAAAATATAGGAAAAGTAGCCCTCATGGAATCTCAACCATAGTAATGCTGCAGTAGTAGTACTGTAATCATCATCATCATAATAGTTACGGATATAGTTCTGGAGGAGAAATATAGAAGGATAAAGGGAGAGAGCGAGAGAGAGAGAGAGAGAGAGAGACGGGACAAGGAGAAATCGAGAATTGAGCTTATTTTATTATGTCCCTCTGGATGAATTTATACCATGAAGAAGATATTGGGTTAGACCTCCATGAGAAGAATGGGCTAAAGGGGGTAGAAAAGGAGAAGAGCCATGAAGCAGTCCTTGGTTCTTCATAGCATACATAATTATAAAATTCCTACGGGGGGTAGGAAAGTCGGTTTCGTTTGAAGACATCCTCGTTATTCACCTGCTGGCATCACTAGATTCAATCCGCTCAGATGGAATGGGTAGCGGACAATGTCACTCTGCATTTCACCAAGGCATGTCCCTAGTCTATCATGCCGTGAAACACTATCATTTCTGTCTAACATGTTATATCCTCTCTCTCTCTCTCTCACTGTCTCTCTCTCTCTCGTGTTCATGGCATCAACATCTCTCAACTCTCCTCACATATACTCGTATGAACTCATATAATCATAACTAACAGTCATGTGCACACAATTTATATAGACTTGTTTCATTTTTCAAATATTTTGTTAGAAGTAGGCACCAGACTGCATACTCTACACACGTATCCTCTCACACTTGTAGCCTCTAATAGACAATTTCTATGCTACGCATCCTCGTCATCCGTCTCTCTTTTTCTCTCTCTCTCTCTTCTGTATCTATTTCTCTTGCACGCCCAACTTGCCAAAATCGTCGAGTTAACAAACATTTGTCAACTCACATCTTCTTCACTCTCTCTCGAGATAGATCTCGACCCATCACACCATCCTTTTTCATCTTTTATCCACCTAGACGACGGATCAAACGCCGGCTAACACTTTTGCTACCCTCTGACTATTCCACACTCTACTCTTACTCTTCCACCCACTTGGACAGTTCACAATTTCAAAATTCACAATTCAAAATCTAACGAATGTACCTGAAGAGAACACGCAATTCAGGAACGGACATGCAATCCAATCTAATACAAGTCCAATGTATACATACGATATAATGAAATGGCTATGTTCTACACAAACAATGTATCTGTACGAACCGACATGAAATAAAAAAACAGTCAAATTGGCTCCAGACTAAATATATATGCAGTATGTATTGTTCTTGACTTGTTATTTGGCACACAAAAACCTTCTATTAATCTCTGCATGTATCCACTAAATAAGTTAACACACTGTGCAAAGTAAATCATTAGGTATATGAGGGAAAACGCACAAGATCATTATTCAATTTTTGAAGAAATAACAGACAGTAATTTACAACTGTCGACAAATTTTCACTACTATTATTTTTTCTTGTTCTCTCTCTCTCTGGAGGTTTTCGAATATAAACTGAACATTTCACTTCTTCCGAATACTCCACTTTATTTCATTTCATGTCTGTATCATTCAGAATTCATCATCCTTATCTTATTATTTAAGAGTAGGTAACAAAAAAAAATTAGCGTAAAAAATGTGGTTACACAGGATTGCTTGACTGTGCAAAGAAAACCTTTAGTTTTACACTAAAGTGTGTAAAAGAATAAAAGTGAGATATTTTAACACCTGTGAGATAGACCTTTTTGGTAATTATTCACAGATAAAATTCAACATTCATCTTATACGGACGGAATACATTAATTATTGCTATAATATTTTATCTAATCGACTGTGTATATACGAGTTGGATAGATTCTCGTAATGTTCTTGACAAACCTGAAGTACAAGTTTTGTTAATTCGAAAAAAAACACATGACGCCTGCATAAAACAAAGATTCGCATGAAGTTAAAGGATTTGGCAATGTTCATATTCTCACTTATGCACACAATTGGTGTAGAACTAAACGGACTAAACCTGATTAAAATTGAAAAAAAGAGTGAAATGATGAAATTTATTTGTAAATTAAATGATACTGACTACATAATAAGCACGTACTTAA
The DNA here is from genome assembly GCA_034699125.1 of Gisinianus flammeolus. Taxonomy (NCBI): domain Eukaryota; kingdom Metazoa; phylum Arthropoda; class Collembola; order Symphypleona; family Katiannidae; genus Gisinianus; species Gisinianus flammeolus. The sequence goes on along the minus strand of JAIUND010000068.1, from coordinate 75,984 downwards.
ACTTGATGAATCAAGTTGATTGGTTGGTTGGTTGGTCAGTCAAATATAGTCGTCATGAGAAAAAAGTTGGGGAGGAAATGAAAAAAAAAAAAAGCTTTTGGCGTAGGCGGCGGCATGTATTAGAGAGTATCTGTTTTGGGGAAGAAAGTGCCGACTATATTGTAAAAGAGGAAATGCGTCTTGTTCGCGATATAGTGTTACTAATGAGAGTGCTGAGAAACTATTGGAATGAGTGGATTGTTGAGGTTAGACTAATGAAGAGACACGCGTCGCGTCGTATTTGTATTTGACCATTAGGAAAGGTCTATTGAAGGTCTTAAAGAACTTTTTTTTTAAATGTGTCCAGACGAAAGCGGCCCTTTTACTGTGGGGATTACGTGTTGCCACTACTGGCAACAATTCGAGAGCAAGCATCAACAAAGACTCAGTCGTCATTTTCTTAAGCCCTTCTGTCCTCTTCAGACCAGCCAGTCCACTGATTTATACTTAATACATAAGTGTGTGTTGTGTATACTTATCCTCTCTTCACATTAACATGATGTACATGTGCATACATACTACATATTACATACCCATTTTGGTGGGATGATATGAGTAGGCTCGTATTAGAAAAAGAAAAGGAATTGTATCAGTACTAACAATCGTCGTGTAATGTCTACCTATAGGTACTCTTCCCCTGTCCAGTGAAGTAAATCTGTATACATATTATGTTGTAGGGAGCGAGATGATGATAATAATAATAATAGTAGTGGTAGTATGTAGTAGGAAGTGATGAGAATATATGAACCAAGATATAATACGACACTGTTGGAGTCTTATTATTCTCTCATGTACTTAATCAGACAAGTTGTTCATAGCTTCTGGCATTCTCCATCCCTTCAACTTCCAACTTATCAATCCAATCCCTCAAGTACTCTGTTTGTCTCCCGGGTACTATGTATACTATCTTCCTCCCTCTAACCTACTCAACTCAAAGCAACAAGGCAACTCAATCACAAATCAGCACGCATTCATGCACCCAACTTTCAACTCCAATACACATTCAACATTCAACTTATGGGTAATAATGACCCGAATCCTACATAGATACCATCTTGCACACGCATTTAATACATAATTTATTTACTGTATAGTCTCTCAGAATTTCCAATGTTTTCTTTAAATTTTTTAAATGAACTGAAAAACGAAACAGACAAAAAAAAACAATATACAGATAGAATGAGAACAAAAATCTCCTTGAGCTCAGATGAGATTTTTTGACATGAATTTCATATAAAAATCTAAATCTAAATTTTAAACGGGTTCCCATATCAAAATCAAAAGCATATGTTGTTGAAGGAGATTTCCCAAACGATGAATTAATTCTTGAGAATCTCGTGTCACATACAACGACAAAATGAATTCGAAACTAATCCAGAACATGTCAATATATATTTCAAATCAGATAAGAAATCAATTATTTTAGAATTTAAATTAAATGAAGACGTAAGCATAGGGACATATAGGCACATACAAGAGTTCTTGATACAGTTTCTCGTTTGATTTGATTAATTATGAACATGTATAGAGATGGTAATGGAATATACTACAAATTATTTAGTTGTACAGTCGAGTCTACATACGATAAATACGATGTATACATATTAGACATGGGAAAAATTTGAGGTAAATCTGACGGAGTTTTTCTGTCGTGATAAATGACTTGGACATGTGCTTCATTTACATGATAAATGACATTTCGTATGCCAAGGAACGATGATGACGTGTTTGAATTTCTATTCCTTCCATGTTTCCTTTTGTTTGTCCTTTTGATTTCCCCATCTTGCTCTTTTCTTGTCCTTCTCCTTTTCTTTTTATTCTTCGTCGTCGTCGTGATCATCTCTGTCCTCTTCTTCCTCGTTCTGTTCTTCATCCCCCACATGAATACGTTTAGTTTGTTTTCAGTAAGTATTATTTGTGTTGTGTATGCGAGGACTTGGAAGGGAACTATTAGCATATTATGAGTTTTTCTTTTTTGTACTTGTATACATGTGTTTTATTTTTCAGTTGTAAGATATTGGTGGAAATGAGAAGACTGTGTGATACTCGATACCCACTTATGCCCCAGTGTAACACTGGCAGTGTTGACTAGACTAGTAAATTTGACGAGAGACAAGTACAAGTGAAATTTTCTTCACTGATTTACCTGAGCAAAGAGCGAGCGAGAGAGAGAGAATTGCTCTGGAGAGCCCCAGCAACACAACATTTAATCTTGCTCAACAGAGGACCAACCATACAGTAATTCAGGAAATATCCATTAGTTACCGCTGTCAATTCGAGGATAAAGATTCAATTTACAATCAGCAGGGTCTCCTCCAAAGACTAAACACCAAACAACAGAGGGTCATCCACAAAAGTTATCCATAAATTGAGAATATTGTCCGTGACGACTACCGACCGAGGATTGCACAAAATATCCATCTTTTCCTCCTTTGGCCACGCATATACACAAACACAAACATCCAGAAAAACAGATATTCTCCATGGAGGCACTATACAGTACAGTACACCAAGAAAACATGACCCATCAAATAATAAGTTACATAATTGTCAATTGTCATACATGTATACACGGATACACGTGTGTAAGGCATTCAATATTCAAGGGCTGGACGAGACGCACATTTTTTTTTTACTAAATACTAAATTGAAATACAATGAACTTGTAAACCGTTTTACGTGTATGTGTGCATCTTATTGTTGGAAAAGTAGTACTCGTTTCGTCGTGTCATTTCATGATGCTCAATTAGTCGCTTTCATTGTCAACCATGGGAATTTACGTAAACACATCTCTTTCTCTCTTTGAGACTGTAAAAGCGGTCCGAAATCCATTTGAACAGTAAAAATGTAAATAAGCTTAGACACAAACTCTTACTCTTTTTCTTACGCTTGACTCGATAAATTTGAGCAAATATTTTTACCTTACCTTTTTTTCTTGTATTCCGTTCTCTTTCATCATCATCAGTCGTCGTCGTCGTCATCAATGGAGTTCATGCATGGAAACAGAGACAGAGACAGAAACAGAAAATTACTTTTAAACGCTCTAATAGCATGAATTTTGTACGGGAACGATTGTTTAATTTTCTTGCGGACATATCATTTTCCACAAGCACTCGTCAATACATGATGTATGCATATGAATACCCATTAGTTGTAATAATCCCAAACGGTCTCGAGTAAAAATCGGTATATAGTATTGAATTTTATCTATTGTATGTCGTTAATTACAATTACATGCATATTTCAAGAGAGCAGACAAGTGAATTCGATCCACTTTACGTATTATTTAGCAGTTGTGAGTACAAACACACACAAACTATAACTATTATCATTCCATCATTCCTCTGTTTTCATACATGCATACCTACATTTGACATAATAACACTCTGTGCTCAGAATTCTGTGATTTCCAAAAGGTCTCAACGCATGGCCGGAAGGTAGATTTTCCTCGAAAAGTCCCATGTCCGTCCCTTGTCAACAGGCATTTTCATAAGAGGTAATCGTCAGTCGGCCTCCCCTTCCATCGACCCTTCCGATTACCACACATAATATATGCCATAATCTATATTGTAGATGTGTTCCTTTCATTTAGGCTGGCATCCAATAGTAAGGTATCCATTACTTGGACATACATACATCTGTAATATCTGTATACGAGATTGAAATTACACCATGCACATTTTCCCGTAAATAAAGAGCACACAGACACACACAATATCTGTGTGTGTATTATTTCCATACAGAAATATTATAACTATGTATGCAGATTATTGAATAGAACCTTCAAATCCCCTATACATTACAATATTTTGTACACATAGACAAATAGAATTGTTGAGTGTACTCAACAACTGTTAGACAAACCAAACAGATATTATAACCACTTTTCTTGATCCTCAATTATCTCTCGTTTATACTTTTATAATAATGATAATACACAGCAGTTGACAAAATGACCCACCTCATCATAACAACAATCTTTATTATTAAGCTTCAGCTTCCAATTTCTATACAAAACTCTTGTTGTATACAATTATGCATTCAATTTTCCATTTGTATGCCTGTGTACTGACCTTTATGAAACGTGGCAGCGATTATATATCAATATCACTCTAGCCCGCTCATATATGTATATAATAGTAAATATATATATATATGTAGATTATTTACTTACTCTCCTATTGATATCAATTTTTTCATATATTACATCACAAATAATTTTATTCTCTTGACTAACAACAACTCGCAAGTGTGTAATGAGTAGCGCGAGTGATGGATCCAATTTGCTTTTGAATTTGTCAAATCTCATATCTCAAAAAATCATATTGCGTATCACGATGATAAATTTCTTAATAAATGGACTGAAATTTCATTCCATTTGTCTTGTGCCATTTTATACAGAGTGAGAGGGAACATTTTTGTAAAGGATATTTGACATGGGAATATTTCATTAATTAATTCATATTCATATCTCTTTAAGGCCTTTTTTTGCCATTAAGTTACAAGTTATTATTTATGTGTGTGTGAGCATGCAAAAAAACATGAATTTTCAAATTGTCACTAAGAATCGATCACGAAATATTTATATAGTTAAAATCAAAATGTCTATGAAGGTATGACAAAGGAATGGTAAAAGCCTTCGCCAATGCCAATGTGCATGGTTGCGGTTAGTATTCCTTTGGCTTTTAATTTGTATAAAATTAAAGAAGTATGTTTTGTATCTCTCGCACATATCTGCATATTTCTACATACATTGTACACACTTATACGCAATTTATTCATGTATGTGAGCATGCAGTACAATACAATATACGAGTACATACGGGCAGATTCTCTGTATGATAAGTTTGGTTTTATGGTTGATGATAATAAAATGGGGTAATTTTTCTTGGGTTGGCGACGACTGACGAGACTACACGGTCACATCCCATTGAACCAACACCACCGTCATTTTCACAGGCATCTAATGTATGCAGTGGCAGTGGAGCTGTGGCGTTGGTTTGCTATGCTTTTTTTTTAATAGAGAACCAAGAGGATGAGTTTGTAAATGAAATTGAACTTGGTCCATGAGTGGAAAGAGAGAGAGAGAGAGAGAGAAAGAGAGAGAGAGAGGACGAGGACGAGAGCTGAGAAATGAGAGAAGAATTAGCATGCAGATTAAAGCCATGAACAAAGTGATGCTCGTCAATTTGGAAGACCAGATTTTCAGTGTTGGTCCCCCAACACTTTCACTCTCGCGGGGCGTCGACTGCAAAGTTAACGCGTTGGATCTGTTCCCATCCTCCTCTCATTCCCATCATCTTCATCTGAAATGACTTCCATCGCTATGTCTATGTCTGTAGTGTAGTGAGTGTAGTGTTTAGTGTTGTAGTATGTACCCACATGTTTTAATACAACAAAACCCTAATTGTCTCGAGCTCTTTCACTCACACACACACACACACACACACCATGTTTTAAAACCAAAACGTTTTTGTGGTGTCTCTGTACATACACTTCCGACCAAGTTCAAAATTTCACTTTCATATTCGAACTATGTATGTAATTTTAGTTTTTCATGGATTGGTCGAAGCAGGACTGAATGCCCTGTATTTTGAATCTAATATCCTGGGGCAATTTTATGCATAATAAAAAGGAACCAAACATTCTGGGGAAATTCACAAAAATTTTGAAATTTTTGGTGAATGAAGTGAGTATAAAAAATAGAAGTTTATGTGACATGATTGTATAAACACACAAGTTCCAAAAGTCGCGAGCTTATCAGAGATCGACAAAGTTTCTTGTGTCAATAAAGTGTTAACGAGATTACTTGGAGTTTGCTAGCGATACCCTCTTCTCTGTTCCGGGCCAATTTTTTTCTGGCGAGAGAGAAAGAGACAGAGAGAAATAGAGAGAGAGAGAGAGAGAAAGAAGGCGAGAGGGATACAAACAACTAAAATCATTTATAGTCAACTCTTACGTGCATTTCCTTCCAATCTCACCCCTATATGCTCGTAGTAATACTCGTAGATTCACAAACTACAAAATTTTCCTTTACTCCCTGACTCTGTTGGCATTGCATTTGCTTTTTCCCTCCCCGTATCAGTCACAGTTTACTCTGGAAGAGTGACTGGTAAAAAGAAAGGATTTAATAAGGCTCGGGAAAGTGAGAGAGAGAGATAGAGAGAGAGAGGAAAGGAAGGAAAGATGCGAGAGCATCTCTTCTATTTTTGTTTTCACTGGATGGATATGGATAGAATGGAAAACCTTGGTTGATTGGGACAAGAGGGGAGCAACCTTCTGTGTGTACTATCTAAATTAACTCTCCTGCTTTTCAAAGCCACAAATTAGATAGTCTCAATTCCCCCAATTCTATCAACTTCCCAACTTCAGCTCACTGAGACAACAGAAAACACTTACAACGACCCTGCTTCACCACATTCCAAGCTCTGCATTGAGCATTGACAAAAATCCTCTCTCTCTCACTTTTCAAACCTCAAACTGTTTTATTTCTTTACTATATTACACCAGTAGAATAAAAAGGTTGAAATATTTGGGATTCTCTGAGACTGGAACACTCGACGACTCGACCACACAAACCAAAATGCAAAACGCCAAACGCCAATTGCAACCGCTTTTTAAAACTTGAGTGATGAGCATCGTACGTTACGTACATTACATTACATAATACTTTAAACATACCTACATATAGTTGGAGTACTAAAACTAAAACTAAAACTAAAACTACAGACATTATATTAAGAAAGGAAAAAGAATATTGTTTTTACAACTAAAACTATTGGTTTGGGGGATTTGAGAGAGGAGAAGAAGAACATGATGATTGAATTAGGTGAAAATACTGGTTAAATATTGACAGGAGCCAGAGGTTGGTTGGACTGGAGTCTATTATGTGAATAAAGAGGGCAAATCACTCCCTACAGGGACGCGCTATATAGCCAGGATTTTATGAAAAATGAGATGGGAGAAAAACTCCAGGTGGTGACAACATTCGAGACTATAAGTACTTGGGAAACAAATATGTCGCGCGCTGAGACATCTCCTTCTATGACTATCTTATGTACAGATATATTGTATACTTATACACAAACCGTTTCTTCAATTTCGTCTTCGTATTCTTTTCTCTCTTTCTCTCTCCCTCTCTCCGTTGGACTAAACTACAAATTTGTTCGAAGATGGAAGATGGAAGGAGGGGATGTTACGAAAGACTTTCAAAATTGCGCTGTACTCTGTTGTGAACTTGACACGGTCATTCGTTAAATTTGTCTCAATTCCTTATTGCAGTGTGTGTAGATATGTGTGTGGTGTGTGTGTGCCTTTCCATTGTGTGGACTCGCTCTCGCTCTCTCGTCTCTCTCCTCATGAATACCTAACACATGTCCATGACACGCACGCTCTGGCTCTACCTCTAGCACCGCTCGTTCCGTTCTCATTACGTAACAAGCAGTATTTAAGAAGCCTGTGCATGTACAAACTGTCTAATGTCTGATCGTCTGATGTGTTTGATCCTCAAAGTCTTTCGTGTAAACTTGTCTCACTCATTCACTCAAGTGTATACCTTCACATCCTGCATCTACTTTTAGAAAAGAAAAATTAAGCTTTAGCAATCATACTTATACCCATAGCTGAACATATCTGTAGAACATGTGAAAAGAGCATTTTCTAAAGACTATACTATTGAGAGAAGAAAAAAAATACAGTATGTATGGACTTGTAATTTGTTCAGGTGAACTCCCTTCTTTTCGTTTATAGTATAGTAATACGGATTCCCCTCAAACATCGCTCCTCCATCCGTCATATTTTACCTCTTGCATGCTTAATTATTCCAAAAAAATTTACAACTTCATTCTCTTCATTTAATTGTCTAATTTATCTTCATCGCAACCTGCTACAATTATTATTATTATTCATTTCATTTTTTTTTTTTCGAGAGAGAGATTTTGGAATTATTACAGTTTCCTATAGTGCATATACAGACGTGACAATGATAATTTTTCAACTTTTTTTATTATATATTTACCATTTTATTCCATTCCTCACAGTTGCTCAATTTTCTTTGTCGGACGCGAGTCAAAATGTTTATGAATGTACAGAATTTTAATAAACAAATCCTCTCACGCATCTTGTTTTTCAGTGTTGTTTTGAATGTAACTGCTTCTTTCCTGTTACCTTCACCCTCTGTATATATTTTCATTTGGTGATAGAAACAATAAAAAATTATGAGCAGAAGATGGGTTATAAAACATTATGATTCGAATTTTAGTTCTTCGTAATACAAAAAACTGTCCTCCTTATCAAAGATATAAGATTTTGTGGATTTTACAACTTGACGCAGTGAAGAAATTTTGATCCTCAATATGTAGAATGATTTATAAAAATATATGGTGGACCAACAAAGAAAAGTATTTGATATAAAGAGATGAAAATGAAATAAATGAAACGATAAGGGAATTGTAGCCTCGCGGAATTTCTGGAATGAATGAAAAAAAAGTGAGTTTAGGAATTTTGTATCTTTTAGTCTTCACCTCAAAGAAACCACAAGCCGAACGAAAGAAGAAGAAGAAGAAGAAGAAAAAGAAAAAAGGTAGAAGAGAAAAGTAATTCCTAATAAATCTAAAAGTTTACCTGTACGAGGACCGTCGTGGAAGCACATTGACTTTTTACCTGACCATTAACATGTAAGATGTGAGCATAAGAAAGTGAATTTATAGCAAGATAGAGCCGCAAAGATCTTTATATTTGTAGTGTGTTGCGTACACACCACCGTATGCATCCACACATGATCCATGGAATAGACCTGGAGTAAGGTAAGATAAGGAGAGTGGAAAAGGCAAGCAGAGAGAGAGAGAGAGAGAGAGATGGAAGATGAGTTGAAGAGAAGGACGACGACGACGAGCCAGAAGAAAAAGAAAAGGAAAAAAAGAAGAAGAATGAGAATGAGAAAAAAGAGTTAGTAGTAAGTGATTGAAATGTAGTCGAAGCAAGACTGACTAATTTATTATCAGTGTTAGAACAAACGAATGCCGCTGGTTCTCGGGCCTCCCAACATGTCATTGCGGTCTATTTTCTCTGACTCCTCATTGACAACTGAAGGCCAACAGGGATCTCATGTGAGAATTTTTGCATGCCACGTTTCCCTACATACCCAATGTTTACATCATCATCACTCGCTCTCTCTCTCTCTCTCTCTATCTATCTCTCTCACATACAGATAGAAACCACAGTCAGGGTTGATCTTCTTACGTGCATATGTGTATACACAATACACAGCCACGACGTGACTTTTAACATATCACAAGATTCCTACATGAACAATACACACACACATACACACATATGAAAACATGTATCTTACAACCATACAACTGCAAATACATATATATATCTCCGTAAATTTCATCATCCCTCAGTTTGTATTATCTAGCTAGTTTTGTATAGTCAGGGGAGACTATATACAGTCACTTTAGTGAATACAAATTGAAAGGTCCGTAGTCTATCTATACGTGTTTCTAGATCAAGTATTTCTTTCCACCTTTTCATCACTGTCCTATCCACCCATTCTCCAATTTATTCCATTTATTCCTTAATGCAATGTCTGTATCATGGACTTTTATCAAAATCCAATCCTCAATTGGAAATTGACAGATTTTTACTATCGTGTTTAACACACCTAAAGCAGTACCTGCGCGTGCATATAACATGTTGTCATTTATAATTGTTCCAATCGAGAATCTATGTAAGTAAGCTCAGCTGTGACCAAATGTTATGTGCTGTGTTTTCTACTCGGCCATCACTCTTTATGAATTTCTACTATGTATGTACTTATTCCAAAGAGACTCACATCAAAATTATTTTCTCTAGTCAGTGTGAAAGCCTAACAGCTCATTTAAGAATTGTTTGGCCATTTTTAAAGCATTTGGTACATATAGGAATTTGAGTGATTTTTGTAGACATTAAACGAAGTTCACAAAATGACTTTCAAATTTTTATTGTTTTGACACAAATTGAGCATTGTCTTAATTTCTTCATACATAGATGACATCTCAGTTGTGCCGTGCCTATAGTTATAGATACTGAGTGCTTGTGTACACTTTGTTTGCACCGATTAATTAAAGCTTCATGTACGGGGGATTTGGAATACAATACGACATAGAAATCCACTCTAATTGAGTCCTTTTGTTTTTGTCTTTATACTATTCAAGTTTGATGAACCGAACGGGGAGAAAGCATCCACGTGGAATTTTCAACAATTATTGGGAATTATACGTAATAAAAAAACAAATACGTACATAAATATATACGATATGTGAAAGTATAGAGTATAATAATATAGGCAATGTTATTGTTTATTCCACAAATATATATATGAGGAATGAAACAACGAATGTAATGGAGACTGAGAATTATGATACGGGGGATGATGAATCCATAATTATCTTGAATAATGTATCAATTGTATCTGTATATCAGTATCAATTGGAGCAATTCCCTCCACTTGAAATAATCACGCTCACTGTGAGGTACAAACAATCCAAGTACATTTAATGACTTTATGAGCTTTAATTGTGTAGTCTGAGAAGAATATGAGGACTAGGTACATACTTACGACATATCTTACAAAGGAATTGAAACGACTATCATGTTGTTTTTTATATACAAACTATCGCTTTCTAGGACATAATCCATGTATTTAGTTAGCATTGATTATTTAACGAAATGACGGATATTGTCATATTGGGACGGACATTGGTGTTTTATGAAGGTACACACAATTTGGATTTGAGTGAGGACACGATACGATAGGGTGGTTGTTACAATATTCATCCATATCCATATACATATACACTGATGCTGATTGTAAGATGATTATTCCCCCATACCTCCTCCAGCCTACCATTTTCTATTTATTTTTTTATTATTACTATAAAACTATACAGGGTTTCAAATAATTGACGGCACCATTTCAAAATTTCATATTTTCTAGAACACCACTTGAGACATCAACAGGAAGCAAAAAGAGATTAATAGAGGAAGGCCCCCAAGTTTTTTTTCTCCACCGATATTTAAATCAAAGTTCCCTGGTAATATAGAAATAGCCTTTTGAAGGCGTTTACGTTTTTGGCCCGAAAACCGAAAAACATACTCATCCCAATTGACCCTACATGCAACTTGGCTCCATAAAAAAAACTGATGAAAAAACGACGACTTTTGATCGACATTTCTCGAAAATTTGCCAAAGAACTTAAATTTATGTAAGTTTTGGCGAAAAAAACTAGGGACTTTCCTCTATTAATCCCTATTTGATTCCTTTCAATATCCCAACTATTTCAGAAAATTAGAATTTTTGAAATTGTGCAGTCACTTATTGGACACCCTGTACAACAAACAACTAAAATAAAACGAGAAAAGTTGAGAGTGTACTTATGTGTGGTTTGGTATGGTATAGTTTTGAGGTCCATATACGTCAGGGTGCTGAGTCTGACGTCCGTTCGTTGCTGGTAATAATGGGATAATAATACAGCAGGAGAAAAGCTCCAACTAAAAACCAACTATGATAATTTTGAGAACGTGGTCATAACTAGAATGTGTGTTTCACCATTGGATATATATCTGACTAAATGTAAGAACAAGACTGCGGCTTTCTAAAGACTCTTCCTCTTTTCCTCTCTCTCTCTTCTCTTTCTCTCTCTCTCTCTCTCTACATCATCATCATTATCCGACATATTTTACAAGCACGCAGAATCTATTTAGCTAACTATTAAAGTCGGTATTAGTCTCTCTCTCTCTCGCTCTCGGTTGTCTGCATGAAATTTTTTTTAAAAAAAGTAGCCTTATTTTTTCGGTAGTCTTGCCTCAAGTATTTTGAGACTGTAAGTAGGTTAAATTCTTTTCATGTCTTTCTTTCACGCAGGCAGCCATATTTTTAATCTAGAAAATCTAGAAAAAACCTTAGCTCGCCTATATAATATTTGTTCTATTTATCAAGTATTTTTTATTTCAAATCTTTAAGAAGGACAACACAATTTTACATACAAAATCGAGGCCTCAAAAAATGAAAAAGTATAATCATATACACGAGAGAGTTGAGAGAAGGGGTGAAATTAAGATGCAATTAAAGCATCAATGTCTAATGAGGCCTGGAACAAAATGAGGCTTGGAACAACGGTTTTATATAGTTTGTAGTTTTAATTCAGGCCTTATGGCCCTGTCCTAATACGCACCACATGGAACTTGGAATTCACGATTCCAATTCTCACGGAAAGTGTCTCAATAAAATAAAAGAATGAAGACGTTCCGTGATGAATTTATTATTCCCACAATATCAACTTGAATGAGTTTTCATAAAAATGTTATCAAATATAAAATACATAATACAAAAGACATGAGGTGTATTTCAAAGTTCATCAAAGGCATGGAGCAGTCGTTCAAGTTATGCCAAGTTCAAAACTCACTAAATTGTATTAGCTTGTCAACATGAGAGAAAGAGAGGGTTTAAATAAACCAAATGTGCAAAGCCTTGTTTGATATGACAACGCGGAGAGACACATAATATGGGATGGCGTGGAATGAAAGGTGGGTTGATATGTTTTTTTGAACTGTTGTGTCGTTTGTTTGTATCAGTATTGGAGTGGGGGGGGGGGGGGGGTGGTTGAGTAGAACCACCACTGTCTTTGACGTGCAGGTGATGAAAGCTGACTGCATGATAATGATAATATGCGCGAAAATTTAGCTCTCTCTCTCTCCTTCAGACCTTCGGACAAATTACACGTATCAAGTTCGCACCGGACAAAGAAAAAAAAATCACTGCTTCTACATCTAATTACTAACGAAATTCTCGTTGACCACTAATACTCTGTTCACAAATCCAAATACTTTTATACACATATTATCCGTCACGTTGTTTACATGATCATTTCAACAACAACAACAATAATAACAAGCATGCTGAATGTTGAACATTGTTAATTTGTGCAATGTGCGTTCATGTTCAGCCTAATCATAATTGTCTAGATATGCAGCATGCAAAGATGAAATTTTCGTTACAACCCAAAGCCAAAGCCGATCCTCGCACGTTCACATTAAAATTCTCTCTCTTGTATTTGGTACTACATTCATCCAATATAATTTGGGTAAGTAAATGGGAAGGTTTTTCTTTTAGTCTTTTCATATATGAGAGTTGAGATTGAGTGCATGTTTATTTTATGTTTATTTTTTCTTTTTTCATTTCTAGGTTTTAGGTTGTTTTTTAGGCCCATTTACGTGTAATAGCATCAAAAAATAGCTATTCAGGAATAATTTACATGAAAACTCATATCCTTCAAGTTACATAATGCTCTGAGCCTCTGTGAATGACTATTGCACATGCATATTGGTCGATTTATTGTTCAATTTAAAATTTCTTTACTGATTACGGAGGGGAAACGTGGTAAAAGTAACATCTATAAAGCTCGCAATACGTGTGAAGTATTCGTGAGAGAGAGAGAGAGAGAGAGACTGTTGCAGTACACAGTACGTATATCGTATCGTATATGTTTGGTGGTGAGTTTAGTCTGTCTAGTCTCATGTGGGCTCTTTCTCATATGTTGCTAGGTTATATGATTAGACTAAAGTGAAGAGGGCGGATGGTCCAAACTTTTAACTGGCCACAACGTTAATGGAGAAATAGCAAAGTCCATGGCTCTAATGTGATGTGATGTGATGTAATGTACCCAGTCTGTTGTTGTGTCCAATGTACAATGAATTAGAGTTGATCGTGTACATGTTGAGTTGAAGCTATATGAGCGAGAAAACTACGGAGAGAGAAAGAGAGAGAGAGGGAACAATGCGAATATTTTTATGACATGAGAAAAACTCATAACGTAAGAATAAATGGAAATTGGGAGGTTCCTTTTGGTCGTCATTTAACGTGGATGTGAATGTGAATGTTGTTGTTGGTTGTGAGCTTTGGACATGGACATGAGCTTTTTGGAATATATTGAACAACAACGACGTGGACTTAAGGAGGAGAATGAAACAAGTTTCAGAAAATTTCGCGGTTCATCAAAATAAACGAACGTCCAACTTACAATCAGGCACATAAGATATACATATCGTATGCACTAGCGTCTAGCTCTAGAGTCAGACTAAATTGAACAACATAAGGCACACATGGAATGAAAAAAAAAGGCTGGAAGGTATACGAAATCAGTATATTATATCTGTATTATACTCACTCGGATGTGGATATGTGTGTGTGTGTTTGTATTGTATACATTGTATTTTTATGTACATATACGTTTTTACACTCATACTCGAGTATGTGGGATGGGACTGAAAATTGGAATTGGACAGGCTTGGCGTCTCCACTGGCTTCAAACAAGTTGATTTGATTAGGCAAGATGCTAAAAGAATCAGCTTGCGTGTGACTCGACTCATGCAATCTTCAACTTTGGTGGCTACCATTTTTAACACCGCGCGTCCACTCCAACAACTCGGACTCTCTGAGACCGATAAGGTGACCCCTAATCTAATAGCCACTATATGAAAATCATACAAATTTATCTTTAATAACCAGCTCCCTTGACTTCATCATGTCTTGATACACACTCCAAAGTCCAAACGACTCAAAGAAAATAAAAACAAAAACAAATGTTTCACCCATGTAATTTTTTTTATTGTATATGTATCGTATGACCAGCAGTTGGATACAAACAAAAGAAACAACACAAAGAGAGTGGACATTGATGGACTGTTGGCCAACGCATATCGACCAGCTACAATCTACAATACATAACACTAACACTTTCATATGGAATACAAAATAATAAAAAAACCTCACTCACACAAGTTATTACTTATCACATATATATATATATGAGTATAGTTTTCGTCCACGTCCACCCTCATGGGCATGAGACTTTGGAAATGCAACCAGAATATATACACACTGATACTGAATACTGACCCCATACTGACTATGAACCAAAATGTCAACATTACAGAGCAATGGGGAAAGCATTTAGAGAGATCCCAGTGTGTGTGACGACGAGGACCAAAGAATATTACGTAAATATCGTACGAGCAACAAAAACGACAACGACTATACAACCATTACAATTATCTAGCGACGACGGCTAACTGGTTGTCCACAATGGTCTAAATGTTCTCCCTCGCCTTGGACCCCCCCCCCCCAAAAAAAAAACTCACATCCATATTTATAAAACATTGAAAAAAGAAATTGAACAGTTCACATGAATGCTCTATTCAAGTGCAATATTTTCTCTAGCCCTGCTAAACTTGGCTATTATATAGAAAGAGGAAAATCTGGCGACGTATTTTGCATCCAAGTTACCTTGTTTAGACAGACCACCCAAACAACCAACAACCACAAACAACAACAAACATTAAACCGAATCTACGTAGACACACAACACATCTTTTTACGGACATTATTTTTGCTTTTGTCTCGTGCTTCAGGAAAATCCTCACTAGAATTTTTTTTTTTCACAGGGAAAGAAAACAAAATGAAAGCTCGTCAAGACAAAATAAATTTTACATTATTCAAATTTTCAATTTTCATAATAATTTACTAACTTTAATTTTACGACACGTATAACATGAGTAAAGGAAAAAAACTAAAAGAAAACCACAAGGAGAATGAATGGTGGCGAGTATTTCTTTCACATAAACACAAACACACACACTCATATACATAAACCATGATTGTATATTTTTATGTTGTTGATACTGATTACTGATAGAAACAAAGTAGGTAAGTAAGTAAGTAAATAAAATAGCATAATTTCATCATGTGCATTTGTATTGGATAGGAAAATGGAAGGAAGGTAAAATTGAGTTGGAGTTGGAGCTTGTTGATTGGAATGATGTATACCCGTAGTTAATAGTTGGACGTGGAGAAGGATGAAGGAAATAACAAGACATTATATTATATCTATCTATCGTATTTTGAAAATTTGAGTTGCGTACATGGTTGGGCGTGATATTTCCGCCCTGAATCGACTCCACATTGGACATGAATGAGATGAAATTGCGGGGTGGTCATGGAAATATAGCTGTCAGAGGATCCGATTAAGAAATAAGAAATGTAGTTTAGAGGAAAGACTTTGAGGAAGTCTCCCGTGAGTTTTCTTTCTCGTTCACTGGTTGAGGTAAGGCTGACTGGGCCAATGCTTACTCCTATGCTTACTCCCTATATGCTTACTTCCAAAGTCCCTCCCTCGCCGCGGAAATAGCACACAGTGTTGCCACTATACATTTTCCTATGCTTGAAGATGGGAGTCAGCATAGGAAAATGTATAGTGGGAGGGACTTTGGAAGTAAGTATAGGGAGTAAGCATAGGAGTAAGCATAGGGAGTAAGCATAGGAGTAAGTATAGGAGTAAGTATAGGAGTAAGCATTGGCCCAGCCAGCCTTACCTCAACCCGTTCACTCATTCCCATATTCATATACGATATGATATATTACATAATATAATCATCCTGTAAAGACTTTCAATGGGCTCCGTTTCTTCTTCTTCTTCTTCTTCTTCTCTACTTACTACTAAGGATCTTGGGTCTTGAGTGAAACAATTGACAAGGGGTATATGTGTCTGTGTCTGTGTGTATGTATTTGTATTTGTATATATGGACTAGGAACGTTCATTGTTTTTCGCTATTGCTATGGAGTGTGTACATACTAAAGATATACACATGAAGCAATTACAGTACAGGTGAAGATGATGAAGAGAGGCAATGGACTCGGAAGAATTGAGATCGAGAGAGAGAGAGAGAGAGAGAGAGAGAGAGAGAAGGAATACTTATTGAGAGCAATTACCAGGAGACCACCAAATGTGTTGGCCTGATACAGAAAGAAATGACTGTGTGAGCTCTCATCTACTCATGGCCATCGACAGTGTAATTTGGTTGCCTTCGACAAGCTTGTACTGCATATAGAATATAGAATATAGAATAGACAGTTTGCCCGTCGGAGCAAATGTTTCAGTGTGTAAATACTGTAAATACATATCTATACAAACTACCATGCCATGGCCTTTTCCCTTTCTCTCTCTCTCTCTCTCTCTCTTCCCAGTCCCAAAAGGTTCTTGTTGGCCCCAAACTTCAATTGCTATATGGTGTGCTGTGCTCATGTTATTGCCTCCGAGGAAGACACGTTTCTAACTCTGATTAATTGGAAGTCATGACTTATAAACATCACTGATAAGGATGCCCATTGTCTTGATTTTTCAATGATGGATACAAAAAAAAAAGTCGATTAATCGCTGAAAAGATTGGAAAATTGACCTTTTGATTTTCTTGGGGCTTCTTGTTTCCAACTGTCGGGATTTTTCTCACAGCCTTCAGTAACATGAACATTCAAAATTCAAATTTAAATGCATCCTTGGATTTTCGGTACATCATGTAGACGAAATCTGTCGAAACTCGAGACACCAAATATCTAAATTCAATTCAATTCTATTTACTATCCAACGTCTGTGTGTGTGTGTTTTTTTTGTATTTGGAGACTATGGAAATAGTTTTGTTCTGTTGACTACAATATTTTGTATTGGCTTTCAGTATATAATATATAGTGTGTGAAAAAGTCGGCGGGTCAGAGGCGTGTGGGACTGAGGAAATGTTCAAGAATGACTTGACATGGCTGTCTGTTGTCTAGGTTTATCAAATCATGATGGCGACAGTAGCGGCGGGAGTTGTTGTCGTCGTCATCGAGTGTGTATTTCACATTGCACAAGATATCTTTTTGATTTTCCTTTCCGTAACGTACAAACGAACGTAGGTATGCACATTTGTTGTGATATGGAATCATCCTGATTGTCATTTACATGTACAGAACATAATGTTCTTCCAATGGTTTATGGTCATCATGTGGTTGGTTGGTTGTTTGGTTGGTATGAAGATAATATTCGTATGTATCCAAATGTTTGCATACTTCCATACATCGGAGCACATTCCTTTTTACATGTTATTCATCGTGTAATTGGAAAAAAAGTCAAAGGGCAGCAAATCATCCACTCAATATATTGGCTTCCAAGAACCCCAAGGAAATTATTTTTTTAACTATTTCGTTAATGCGTTTCGTGATACCACTGTCATTCTTCAGATGAGATGATCAGCATGAAATCCAACGGAACACGCAACTACCGAATTTTGTGACATATTCAATCATCCTACAGCCATTTTTATTAATCCTTTTCCTTTTCTCTCTCTCTTTCTCTCTCTCTCTCTCTCCCTCCTACAACTGTGCCTATAGTTATGTATATGCAAAACAACATGTAAAATAGTCGTCAGGCTTTCCATTTCAATGATACACCCACGAAAACAAAAAACTTTTTTGTCCGGCACCAAAAGGGAAAAAGTGTATTTCACTTTTTGATTGAAATCAAAGCTGAACGCTACAGGAGTCGACAGGAGACAGTCTATCAGCCCACGCTCTATTCTGAATCCTCGTCCTTCAGTTTCATTTTCATTCTCATTTTCTCCCATTCCATAACTCAGGCACACTTTTAGCATTGGATTTCACTATCGTTTCCCCCCGTCAAATGGGGAAATATCTGTACATACAAAAATCTGACTATTGTGCAATAAAGATTTCTTTTTTTGGTTTTTGTTTTTTGAAAACCACAAAATATTTTTCTGGTTAAAATGAAAATTTAAACTTGGAAATTCAAAACACAAAGAAAATACGAAAGTATTTAAGAGCTGAGAGAAAACAGCGTTCATCGATATCTGTATATCGAAGAAGGTCGAAATGAATGAGGACTTTTTCTTAAAAAAATCATGGGAATTCACCTCACGAAATCGTTTCATATATAAGATACAAGAATTTTGTGTTGTTTATGTGCAAATTCTGAAGGTGAATATCATGTATGGATAAATTGCAGGGAAATAGTGAGTGGATGGATTAGCCGTTATTGGCAATACAATTATCTATTCAGGATATTATTAACCAGGCTCAGCTGGAGACTCAAGCACGCAATAGCAATAGCAATTATTTTATATACCTGTCTCTCTAACCTCTGACCCCTTGGCAATGCCCATCGTCTACATGTTTTCATGACTTTAGATCCTAATCTGGAAACCACTATGAGTTCTTTTTTTCTCTCTAGCTTGTGGTCTCTCTTCTCTCACCGCCTCCTTCAAATCCACCGTCGTCACTTTGTTCTTAAACTCTCTCTCTCTCTTTCTTTCTTCCTCCCTTTCTCTGTCTGTCTGTCTACAGCAGACCGATCTATACATGGTCAACACACACAATGTGCTCAGAATTTTTGTCATTTTTAATTATTTCAGTTTCTCTATGTGGAATTCCAAATATTTACTTTCAATTACAATTTATTTCCTTGTGGTGTTCGTTCTTTCCTTCATTTTGTCCAGAGAGAACTTCTTACATGAGACTTCATGAGAGTTAGATCTCTCTAGCTATATTTTATATGGAAAGCCAATTTCGTTTAACATGCGAGAGAGAGAGAGAGAGAGAGAGAGAGAGAGAGAGAGAGAGAGAGAGTTAAAATTCATGGGATGGAGGGATTGGAGTAATGATAGTTAACAACGACTTTCCTATACACCACGATTTTCTTAGTTCCCAAATGGCTGCAGTTTGGCTGAGTTCCATAAAATAAAATTTTCAGCTTTTCACTCTCAAACTGGAAAGATTGAAGATTGTGTGTGTAGTGTGCACATGTAAGTAGGTATAGGTAAAGATATAGGTAAAGAAAACAAAATCTATCTTATATATATCTTACATATGGTAGGAACAACAAACGATTCAGCGATTATAGTAAAAATGAATAGGGCACAATTACAAGTCAAGTCCGTGCAATTTGAAATGCACTCAACAGTCAAAATTTCATCACGCAGACAAGGAGATTTTGATAAAATTTTTAGCCGTGTTCAAAATAGCAGATGTGAAAACTCCCAACACAATCTACACCTACACACATACACAACCACACACACACTAGAAACAAATTAACTGCATTTTTCCACACTTGTGTGACAGGAAATATTCAAAAAATAAAGTGATTAACTCATTAGCAAACATTTTTACAAGAAGTTCTCACGTGAATTCACAGGCTCTCTCCAACCAACACTCTCCATAATTATCTAAATATATACATCATAATTCTTTTACTGTCTACAGTTTTTTCTTCGTTTTTTTTTTTGACTTGAGCATTGCATGCAACTTTTAATTCTTTTTCTTCTTCTTCTGCTGTTGTGACATGTGCAGGGAAAATATACACGTTCATTCAAATTTTTTAACATTTTTATAGACGGGACTTCCGGACGTAACTTTCTTGCTGGTCTGTCGTCATCATCATCATGCGTTTCTCTCATTCTATTTTTATGATACGTTTATACACTCAGGATTTCTTTTTGTCAAACAAAAACAAATGAAATGAGAACGAACAAAAAATCCTAAGCTGGTTGCGAATCCCATTTTTTTTTGTAAATGAACTCAACCAAAACATACGTCTTGAGCAAACGATTTTTCAGTTATGAAATTTCTTTTTGTGTAGAAGCACACACAGGTAAAATATATTGTGGACGTTAAACTTTGTGTTTTCCATGTTATAAACTTTGTGGAACATATATAATAATAAAAAGGCCAAAAATACGACAAACATAGGTACATGTTTTGTAGGTTTAATACCTTTTGAATTTTGTGAGAACAAAAAAAAGAAATGGGTAATAATAGTACGGAATATACATATATACGAGTGGAAGATGGGTGATGGAATTTGAAAGGAAAAAAAGAAGGGAAGGCGGTCATGGAGGACGGAGGTGATGAGAATCATTGTTTTTCTGAGTGTATCATTAATGTGTCATCTCCTTTACAGCATGTTTTCTACTTGTATGCACTCCTGTTGTTGTTCCTGTACATAGAACTTTCAAGCTCCTCATGAAACAAGCGTTGTCTTCTTCTTGACATATGATCCAATTAACAGGAGCTCAAACAACACAAAAAAAACGTGGTCATCCAGCCTCGTCTCTCTTCGTCTTCCTCTTCCTTTACGACTACTTAAATGTCATAAAATAATACAAATAAGCATGGACTTTTGACTTGAGTAAATTGAAAAAAAACACATGTCTTGATGTGGACTCTTTGTGTGTATACTTACGGATTACGGATGTATCGTATATATATGTGGACAAGATTCAAGAGAGTAAGTACACAAAAACACAGCAAACTGCGTACCAAAAATGTACCAAAGTCAAAAACCTATTAAAAAGCTTACAATATTATTATTAGAGGTATCATAACATGCACTGCACACACAATGTGTACCATTGAACAAGTTTCAATAGTATGTAAGAAACCTCCAAAAACATGAGTTTTCCTGTCTAATCTGTAAAATCTCACATCTCGTTCATTCCACAAAAGGACAAAAAAAAAAAAAAAAAAAAAAATAAAAGAGAAAAAAAAAACAACTTAAACAATCTGTAAGTTTTATTTACACATCTTCAATATGTCCCTCATTTACGATTAGTTGGGGAAGCTAACTACATATGTTATGTTGTGTTATTGAGTAAGTACTCAATTGAATGGAGGATTCAGAAAATAATAGACAAGTAAATGAAGTCTAATTTAAAAAATGTTCTTCTACATATATTACATACACCATGATCCATGATACACATGTCTCTGTATCGAGTAAGTACAGTAATCCATGAGTTTGAATGCAATACAAACAGAGAGAGAGAAATTCTATGACCAAAGAGTTGTCTCAGTTTGTGTCGTGTCGTATATATATATTTGTATGTAGATATGCGTGTAGAGCCTGTCTCTCAATCTAGAAATCTATTTGGAGGATGAAGAAATAAAATGGTGATGAATCTTATCCTCTTGTGTGTCGTCAAAGGAAGTTGCTGGTCAACATCTGAGCTATGTTTATGTTCTTTTTTCTTCTCCCTCTGTGTGTATGTGTGTGTACATATGCATGTTTCTTATCTTGTATATTGTTCTTGTTTTGTCATTCTTTCTCTTGTTCGGATAATTCCTCCCTTTTATTTTACCTGTGTAAACTCCTCTCGATGAACTCAAACTACCAGCACCAGCAGTATACCAGTAGACTTTTTATTTTATTTTATCAGAAACATCTTTTTTGTTTTTTTGTTTCTTTGACTGACTCTATGTCTCTTGTTTTTTTTTTTCTTCATATATTTACATTCTACTTATTATAATGTGGACTGTTTATAACTTTGACAATTTCCTACCCTTTTATAGGTTACTAGCGTAGGAATTCTTATCTTGAAACATTTACGATTAATACATGAACTCACGACTCTCTCCTTCTGTCGTACCAAATACAGTACGAGTATATCAGTTGTATATATACAGGGAAAAGTTTAACTCATCTAATTTAACTGTCTCTTTATGTTGATTTCTAGAACATTAAATATTACATAGTCTAGATATATCGCTCACAAAATGGTTTGTCGGACCCTCATAAGTAAAAAGTTAGTTGAAGAAAGCCGGGTAATATCTCTGTGGACTCAAACCATGACCGTGATAAATGAACTCGTTGGTTGTGAGGACATCACCCAATGTTTTTAAGTACACACGTTCATAAAAAAAAAAGACTTGAGAAATCATCCATTGCCATGTTTTACCTTTTTTATCTTGGCTTGTTGTCTCGTCCCCTTAGTATACAGATAATTCTCATCATCTTCATCTCTCCCTTGTACCAAATACAAAATAGTCACTTCATCTACATATACAGATACGATACATTGGTTTGGAAATTGTCGTAGATTATACACAGATTCTGTCATTATATTATTATTATTACGACTACTTTCTCAATCTATTCATTCCTCAATTCAATATACATATACATATATTTATATATATTCTTTGCTTTGAATTCTGTAACTGTTAACTGCTATTAACTATAAATCTTTTACTAGGACACACAGTACATACCTTCATTCGGAATTCATTTATATATCAGTGCATTTTGATAAACAATAACAGTAGGTATTAAAATCCGTGTATGCAGTCTTGGTTGTTGGATTTTGGTACAATGAAATTATAAATTATTATAATGAAAAATATATTCAGGAGTCTCGTCGGAATTCCGTTCGCAACGACACAAGTCTTGAGAGTCCTGACTGTTCCTCATCATGTACCTACCAGCCAGTTCAATTGTTTTAAGATGAAGATGAAATGAAAATGGAAATTGGTATGGAGATGAGAAAGAGGGGAGAGAGAGCGAGAGAGAGAGAGGAAAAGGTCGCTTTGAGTCGGCATTCTCCTTTCTTCTTGTCTTTCTTTTGAGTTCCTTCTGTTTTCTTGCTCTGTTTGATGACTTGATCTGATGTTGGACGATGACGATGAAAAGTACATAGGCGGAGGACATGAAGGCAGGGCAAGCTCAATTCAAATGACGACGACGACGACAACGACGACCATCTTAATCTGTTCATTTGAAACAACGGATAAAAAAATTTCAAATGCAGTCGGTGCACAATCGCATCTCATCTTTGATTGAGAAATTTAGATTTGGGAAGATGATACGAGTAGAGAAAAAATTACACGAGGGTTTCTAAATGAAAGTGTCATTAATAAATGTCATTTCATTATGAACATCACGAGAGGGGAGAGACCGAAAGAGAAAGAGAGCGAGAGAGAGAGAGAGAGAAGTCCAAAATGTAGAGGAAAACTACTCAATATTTTTAGTCCTCTATACCATACCAGTCACCATTCATCCATGAACCAATCAGCTCACCAGCTCACCTTCAATTTTCATTACCACTCTCTCGCTCTCGCTCTCGCTCTCGCTCTCTCTCACTCACTCGATATCCACATATGGTTTGAATGGATACAAACACACAAGTACATAATAAACACCACCGGTGCGAGGACTACAATGAAAATAGACTCTTTCTAAAATTCAAACTGTGAGATGTACTCTGTGAGATCTCTCTCTCATTTATTGTTAGTACAAACCCCTTTTAGTTCTACCTTTCGTGCAAGCTCTCGTCTACATTAATAGGGGTACATTTTGAACTTGAGTCTTGAACCAGGGAGAAAATTTCAAATTAAATATCTATATAGACCTGCGTGTACATTTTCCAACTATGATTTTTTTTCTGACAAAAAAAGAGGAAAAAAGCTTTTTATACCTTTCATTAAACTAACGAGCTGGATTAATTGGAATGGGAAATTCAGCTAAATGAATCTAATTAAAGTATCCGACGGATTTTATTATTCTGAGTAAAAGAGGAACATTGAAAATCTCAATCTGGTATTTTGTACACTCAAAGACTCAAATACGCACTGCAATATGAAATATGTGTGTATCTTACAAGTACGTACAGACAGATGAAAACTATGAAGAGACAGTAAACAGTAATTTTTAAATCATCTTGAATCATGACCTCACATCTCACATTTGGGTTATGCAAAACTTGAGTCTCAAAACTATACATGGTGAGACTAGTTAGACTACACCTATATAGACATATGCATAAATTTGAGTTAACGGTATTTAGTATTTAGTGCTCAGTCAACCTCTCTCTATCTCTCTCTCTGTTTATATCTTAATGTTACACTAATTACATATACAGTGTGTATACAAAGTCTACCAGTTTACCGTGGGTTCTCAGTTTCTCAGTAGTAATGCCGCCGTTATCGTCTCATCAAGTCAAACTTTGTTGCTACTGTTTTGCTTAATTGTCTACATCCTACGTAGAAATCATTTATCCTCATCATTTAGTCTTAATGCATCATTGTGTACTCGTATATACAGACTACAGTTTTTTCTTTTTCGAAAGATATTTTTTATCGGATGAATCAATGAATTAGACAAGCAGAAGCTCCCATTTCATTTTTATTGATTGAACAGACTGGAATTGGAGTTACAACATCAAGTTCATTTACCTACATTATTTTGAATATTTTTCTTGACTATTAATAGAAAAAGTAAAAAAAAAAACAGACAAAATAAAGTACTAAAGTACTGAATATGGACAAATAATGAACATTGAAATGTATATAGAGAAAAAATAGATAGATGCATCGATATTGATGATATTTTGTAATTGGAAATATTGGAATACAACATATGAAAATATAGCATGTGATGATTAATCAGATGTTATAGCCGTAAGCGAGTGAGCACATTAATAGTATGTATCTGTTTCTGTATTCAGTATATTTCCTTTTGTATAATGTTCAAGTTGGAACTTTCTAACGTAAAATCTCTTAATTTCCTTCATGTTGAACATGGAGCTTGTTAGTAAAAATGGCTGTAAGCAGAATGACAGAATTCAAAGAATGTTTTTCAAAAAAAAGGGTAACCTCCGGAGCAGCCAAAAAACCATCAGATAATTTACAAGATCGAACAGAATTCTTTTGTCCAGGAAATAAATAAATATACTTTGGAACGATATGTAATATATAATTCTGTGTGGAGTTGGCATGTAGACTCGTAAATGAGTTACTGTTCCACATTGAGAAAGCAGGAGGGAATGTAATGAATTTAATAAGTACGTGTATATGATTATTTTGTGTGTGTGGTGCGCGAGATGTTTGAGACACACAGGGAGTGAACAGAGAGAGAGAGAGAGAGACAGAGAGAGAGAGAGAGAGAGAGAGAGAGAGAGAAAAGGAAAGAGAGGATGCCATATGTTTAGTATACTCACTCAGAATGAGAGTACATACATATTAGTTAATTGAAAAGAAGAAAGGTTGTATTTAAAATGTTGGCTTTTAAAACAAGAGAAACCTACACACACACACACACACACACACACACACACACACACACACACACACACACACACACACACAAACACTGTGTAATATGTTATGTTGTGGATGCGCTTGTTGGTTTTGTGATATGAACTCACATGTATATTTATGTAATCGCTATACAGGTACATACACTTACACATTTTGTTGGTTGTAGAGGAGGAGTGGAGAGATGAGACCACATGCCCTCATGGAATGGAAGGCACAACAAGAAGAAGAGGAATAAGAAGAGGGTAGGGAACCGGGTGGAAAGGGTAGTACTGTCTCAATCCGTGTCAAATAGTAGACCACCCTGTATCCAGTTAAGTTAAATATCCACAGACCATCATCTTCATGTACATATTATTTTAGCTTATTCTCCTCCTTCTCAAGTCTCGCTCGCTCTCTCTCTCTATCCAAAAACATCCAAACACACATGCTGACAACTTGGCAAAAACTGTGTACATAATATATAACATACTGCTGAGTACACACATGTACACAAATACAAAATAAATTCCACTTGTCCTTACACTCATGAATCTTCTTCCTCATTCTTGTCCAATTTTTTCCAATCCCCTTCTCATTACATAGATTGACGAATAGTCAGCAAACCTTCCATCTCGCTCTCTCCCTCGCTCTCTTTCTCCTATCCTGAAGTCTCAATCAGCTTCAATTTATGTTCACGACAAGTCGTAATCGTAATGAATGTGTCGCTATTGAGAATTGAGACGAGACTCACCATCATAATATTTGTAATCAATATAGCAAAGTGTGTACAAACTTTATAGACTCGACTTCAAAGTCAAAGCACTCTCAATAAAGATTTCTCTCTCTCAAATAAATAATTACACTATATACGATAGACATTTTCACAAATTTTTGTCCTAGTTTCTACCGACATTTCTCAACCAACACCCCTCAATTATCTGTAGTAAGTACATATACGATAAATTTCAAAACAAACTATCTGTGTATATATGAACTAAAACTATCCATCAATTTAATGGAATTTGGGGAAATTTTCGTATTGTAATTAATGTTCACATGGAATAATATCACAAACTTTCCTTAGTTCCATGAGTATAGTTTGCTTGCAATATTTACATGGTCCGTATCTGTGTGTGTGTACATTTTTAATCTGTTTGAACTCTTCATTTTTCACACAATAATTTCAAGAAATTTGAAATTTGAAATAATGTGAAGAAATATACTCGTTTCATTTCATCGATAATAACATACATTTATAAATGCAATGTGACCAATATAAATATGAATATAGACTGTATCTTTTGACGTACTGGGTTGTTGAGGATGCTACACACAAGAGTAATAAATAAAAAGGCCTGAATGGGATGGTTAACTATAGAGAATTGAGAGAGAGAGAGGAGAGCGAGAGAAAGAAAGAAAGAGAGAGAGGGACGGAAAGTGCATAGGCAGATTCACATTTAGAAAATGTCTAATGAAAAAAGTATTTGGCTGAAAAGCTGTTGCGTAGATCGAGCCAGGGGTGAGTCATTTGGCACCAGCCGATGGCAAATCAATTATGTATTTCATGGAGATTCTCTCGAGCCCTGCACTTCCACACATATATATCACTGTCATCGAGTACAGCTAGCTCCTCTCTTCCTCTCTCTCTCTCTCTATCTGTAACGGAAACCCGGTAACGCTACGCACATACATCTCATCATCTGTGGTGATAGTGCACATCTATGTTGTATCTGTAGACAATCGGGGAGAGAGAATAAGATACCCATATCCTTATTTATAGGTTCTAGTCCAGAAGCGAAAGACTCTCTCTCTCTCTTTCTCTCTCTCTTTCTCGCTCTCTTTCTCTCTCTCTCTCTCTCTATCGCGCTATCTATCTATGTCTGTGTGATATTGATACTGAAACTGGTAAAACGCAAAGGATATGAGAATCCGTGTACAGGGAACATAAAGAAGCTGTGTTTAAAGGCGACGGGAAGAGGATAGAAAAGAGCCGAGGAAAGCGAGAAAACGAGAAAACACATACGGGCTGGAGAGTTTTATTAGTTGGCTGGTGCTTGAGAAGTGCCGTGAAATATGATGGTTCTTTCCCCAAAAAACCAAGTGAAATGGAAGAGGACTGTGCTCTGGCTGGCTCTCTCTTCCTCTTTTGCTCCTGGTCGTCTTTTCAGGGTGAATCTTTTTTTTCCTTCTTCGTTACTTGAAAGCCTGAGATCGCAGCTTTACAATAGAAATAGAGAATGCCCGTGTATCTGAACGAATTCACTTCGTACTCACATCCAGTATGTATATGTATAGACAATGGTATGTACTTGTGCAATTATATATAGGAATATCCCACGAATGGACATGAGAATGGGAAATGACAAGAAAAAATCTCAATGTGTGTTTGTATGACACTCTGTGAAGACACGCAGGGAAGCAATATTGTTCAGAGAATACTTTATTGGAATAACTTACGTGTATTATCATGGTAATTCTGGCCCTGAGTTCCGTTCCATCCGGATTTTTGTTGAATTCTTGCTTGGCTTTCTCTATACATGAATATGTAATGTTTATATGCACATCAAATACAAAATAAATGTATCGGATTTGGAAGGAATTTTGTTTTAAATGCATATTTGATTCAGACCAACAGCACGGATATTAGATAAAAATCTAGCCTTCCATGTGCTCTTTACTTTTTATTATCAGCCAACAATAAGTAGAAGAGGAAAGTTCAAGTGCATGGAAGAATAAATATGAGGACTCCAACTATATACAATACAACAGCAAATTGTTCTGCAGATTATTTATAAATAATAACATGTGTAAAGTTTATTGTAATATCCTCATTTTATGTGCCATTTACTGTTCACTTTTAACTATTTTTTTTTTTACAAAATAATCATGAGAGAAATTAACACACGAAATTCCAATGAAATTTCAGTATTAGAATTGGAAGGAATTTCCCGACAGAATGAAAAACTAGAGTTGATTTGTATAGTACCTACCTACATGTGAAATTATGTACTATGAAATGGATACAGAAACCGTCACATAAATTCCGAAAAAAGGGGAATAAAATTGTGTAAGAAAAATACAATGTGCATGTACATATATGTACATAGGTGAATTTAAATGTGTGGTAATGAGTCGAGATATGTTGTGTTGTTTTGTTGTTGACGCTTGGGGTGACAGTATGTATATTTTCCATTCGACTGCCCTCAATTTTCATGTATATGTGTTCAGAAAAAAGGAGGAGATTCAAAAGGAATTCTCATGGCTGTACCACAATAATACAAATTACTACAAATACTATACAAGCAATCTCATTTCACTATCTGGAAAAATAGCAAGTCGAGTTCTTGTCGTCCCCTGTCTCTCTCTCTCTGTCTCTCTCTCTCACTTTCAAGTCAGTCGTCCTTCAGTCACGTAAATGAACAGGAATTCCAGGCTCTTTTTATTGCATTTAATCTATTTTGTATGCATGGTGCTGCACACACATACATACGCACCACACACATCCTGGGTACGATTCTGTATGACGCAATAATTATCACGCTGGACTTTGGTCATGTGCGACAATAGTCACTACCAACAAAGGATCCCCGTCAATCTCCTGTAGTTTCAACTTGTCACAATAATTAGCACCACGTACCAAAACCTCAACTTTCGTCATTCAAATGTGAAATTTGGCAAGAAAATACATTAATCGAGTCCTTGTGGGCTTCTTGAAAATCCTTCTTTTTTTCTTACAAAGCACCTTTGAAAATTGCTTACCAGTTACATCAAGACTGAAAAGACTAATCTCCTTCTTTTGCTTTTCCCTATTAATATTACGGAGATTCCAACATCACTGCGTCACATTTATTTTGAGTTTGAAATGCATGTTAATACGGTAATACCATAATGCAAGGAATATTTACACATCAATAGGGAGAGCTATACCTGGGTGATCAATAAATTCGTGCCAATAATTTTCATTTCGTAAATACAGGAGCTAGGAGGAAAATAACTTAATGCGTAATAATAGATATTAGGCATATGAGTTTAAGTTTGTAGTTTCAGACGACTCCTCACTCATTTAGTCTACGAGAGAGACACAATCGAAATTTTCATTTCATGCACAAATCAAGTAGTAGAATTTCTTTGGGGGGGGCAGTCTTTTTTACTGTACTCGGAATCTACGAAACCGAGATTCACGAAAGTCCAGTGAGGTAATGTGGAGCCCCTGCCCTGTCTTGAGCACAGGCTACTTATTCATCAAATCAATTTGATTTTGTTAGGGTGGACTTTAAAGATGAAGATGACTAAGTGACGCAAGTCGACTTCTGCAGCAACAAACTGGAAAAAGTCATAGAAAGCCGGACACAGGGCCAAAAAGGTCACACGGGTCACGGAGTTTAAAGACCAAGATAGTCAGTGAATGCAGCAAATACCATGTATATTTGCACATGTTCATGGAAAAAATTCGTAAATATTTGATTGCTAAAGAAAGCCGAGCATTAAATTTGAAGGGTATAGAGCTGTTACAGCTCAAAATGGGAGACATGTATTGAACTTGGTGGTGACTACATTCGAGACTAATAAAATTATTTTCCGCCTACTATTTCTGTGGCCCAAATGAAAATTATTGGCACGAACTTATGGAGCACCTAGGTATGTGCAAATGGTCGTAGATAGTGATTATGACGAAACGCTCTTGTAACCTTCCCTTTTATGCTCTTTGAGATTGAGATGTGAAATGACTGAAAATAATAAATGGAAACTAATTAAAATATCCTAGAAGCCTGAGAAATTCACCCCTTCCAACTCAATCTATGCAACACTTTCTGAGAGAATCACTACGTGCAAACTTTTACTTTTACTCCATACGCATTGTGGAGTGGAAGAGATTTTCATTTGGACGAACAACAGACAACTGCAAGTTCATCTTCCTCATGCACTAACTAACAACGAATTCACATCGTTGTATGTAGACTGTAGACAGACGGCAAAATAATCCTCAGTGTCAGAACAAATAAATTCTATTAAATTAAATGACCCATCCGTGACTCACCAAAACCAAAACCGAGAGAGTTGCACTCTCTGAATTCATTAGCAATTATAATTTACAGTCGACACTGCGTATGCTAATTGGTTCTCACATTCAGTTCTCTCTCTCTCTCTCTCTATACGATGAGGACTCTTCTTGTTACTTTCTTGTCATCCCATGGAAATGAATTTTAAAATACATGCTCAGCCATAATGAAATGACAAGTTTCAATGAGACATTGGGATTTTTTCTACACTCGATTGATTTTTTGATCTTAAATCACAACACCTTGTACTATAGTTTATGTACATTTTGTGTGAATTTAGTATAATTTGATCATATACGGTTTAACATTATAAATTACGACGGTTTGGCCACGTGTCCCGTAGTAATCCTCTATACCTACAAGTTTTGGACTTTAATCGTCTTACTCAAATCAACTCAAATGGGTAAAAACCTGTAAAAATATGTTTAAGTGTGTATGTTTCTACAGATACATATGTATATTCTAAGCCATGATGAGACCAAATGTAATTGCGAGCAAAATCTCCGCTCGATTGGGATTGAGACATCATAAGAGATGAGACATGAACTTAATTAGTAGTCTTGGCTCATCTTGTTTGACTCTCTCTCTCTCTCTCTCTCTCTCTCTCTCTCTCTCTCTCTCTCTCTCACTCTCTCTCTCTCACTCACTCACTCACTCATTCACTCACAAGCCTCGAACATGTTTTCAATTTCCATTTAAAAGATAATTCAGATTTGAATGACGTCAACATATATCGCTCTACAATAGTTACACGATGATGCACATAATATGTAAGCAACCCGTAAGACAAGTCTCACGTTGAATATGTTGCTACAACTAAATGTGTTTGTATTTTTATAATCGTATGTCGAGTAATCTTCTCGAACATCTTGGATCTGAGTATGAGCAAAAAAAAAAAAACAAACTTGAAACTCAAACTATACAAAAACTATTAGCTTGAGGAACTTCTTTGTATAAAAAAACTCATATAATTCGTTTACATTATTAATATGATTACAATTTTGCCTTTTATTGTACTACAAACAAATTTTAAGTACTGACATCATGCTCTCCTAAATGATATGATCTGTAAAATTTGTGTACACATCACCAGAACGTTCTAATATTGATTTCAATGATACACACAAGGAAAGGAGTGCATATAAAAAAACATACATATGTACATATGCATCTGAATTAGATTTTTTTCCCTATAGTGTGCACAATTTACCTCCAGGAAACTAATTTACAGAATGCCATATAATAAATCAAGCAAAGAAATCTCAATAGTGTCATATAAACATTTGCAAAAGAATGAATTGAACTACAGTTGTGTCGATTACAATCAATCAATCATTTTAGAACCAGTTTGAGAGAATTTAGAATTTACATTAAATAGTCGTATTGAAAAATATTGAATCATTTGTAAATTGATTAATTTATATAAAACAAGTAGAAAAAACCCCCTTTGGTATGAGTTTCAGACTTACTTATGCATTTCCATTTTAGTTATTGGCATTGGCAAGGCTAGTGTATTATTTTCTTATTATTTTTTTTTGTGGATCTCCCAGGATTTTAATTGAAAATTATCATGATATATCATTTTTTTTATACTGCTACAAGCATTCAATTTCATTTAATCCCTTTCAAATGGAAAGGACTAAAAAATGTACACATTTTAAACGACGACCACGTCGACGACGCGTACTGAGAGAACTAAATAATAAATTGAAAGAAAACTGTCCATAATCATAAACAAGCATGTTTTGCATTGTGTGTGGGTAATAAGATTATTGTAATGTAATGTGTAATGAAGGCTCAAATTGAGTTGAGTTTTTGGCCACACGATGACATGTTGACACTGACAATATTTTTGGAGAGGAAGCATATTGAGAGAAAAAGAACGCTTTGGTTTTTATTCAACAACTAGTTTGTCATGAGTATATAGTTTGTAATTGGTTCACATACATCTGTAGCTCCATGGTTGAATGAAGTGATGAAGGGGAAGCGAATGGTAGATGGAAGTAGAAATGTGACTGAAAGATGCAATGTTTTGTTTCTAGTGATGCTCATGTTTATGTATCTCATATCATATCTATACTGATATATGATATATGTATTGGGGAGAGATGATCATTTGCTTAAGGACAGTTTATGTATATATATAGAGAGATTTGAGACCGAGAGGTACACTGTATTTTCATTCGTATACATACATGTATTATGTACAAGCAACGCTCGACTCTCTAGTTCCATGTGTATGTAAGAGCAAGAGCACGAGTAGTTGATTGTGGTTGTTTATGAGGCATGGAAAAGGAAGTGAGTAAAAGTCATATACATATGTATAAAGTTTCTATTGCTATTAGCAATAGAAACTCGGTAGTTGGACCCAGCAGCCAAAAAGGATGACAGTGCTAATTTCTACAGCTCCCACTGCTGTTCAAACGGATTTTTCCCCGTCGTCTCGTCTCGGTGATATTTTATTTAGCGGTGATGGTGGTGCATGGACTTTTTTTTCACAGATAGAGAGAGCGAGAGAGAGAGAGAGAGAAAGAGAAAGAGTAAAAAGATTTGCTGCTATTTCTACTACTAGTTGTCGACTTGTCCGCAATCCATCGACTAGTACACGACGACAAACTACAAACAAAGTTAAGATATGAGAATATTATGGTGAAACGCATGGAGAGTAACGCCAGTAGTAAGTATAGTACATAGTAGTATAGTTGTAGTCGTAGTGGGAAGGAATGGGAACAATATCCCTGGCAATGGGTAGTTGGAACACGGATGTGGGGACTAGGAAAATCATCTCGCCGTTTTTCAGCGTTGTTCGCTACAAAACCGGAAGTGAAGAATTGATGGAGGACACGCGCTTGTTGAGTGCTCCGTCAGCCACTGGAATCACCAATTGTTCTTTTTTTTTTCTCTCTCTCTCTCTCTTATACTTATGATTATTCTCTCTCCCTCTCTCTCTTCATCTGAGGATGAAAACTTTTCCACCAAAGGCCCATACACACACTCTCTCCTTTTTTCACTATGTATCTTTAACATTGACTAGACTAGATTTCCCATATTTCTCTCTCTCTCTTTCCTCCTTTACGTTAAGTTAGTTCAGGGTCCACGTACATGTACACTTATAACTTGTGTGGGCAAATATAGTGGAATGACAATACTTGGGAAAAGAATCCGTTTGGTACGACTGACCAAACGGATTACGATTACTATAGAGACTTGACTGAACGACTTTGGGCAGCAGCAGGACCTTTTCCTCTTCTCCTGTCATCGACCCTCTTCTCATATTGCTTTCGCACGCGTCTCTAATTTGTTGCGATCCATTATGCTAATCACAAACCTTTTCTCTGTCCCCACTTTGCCATTTCATTCGTATGATTAAAACTCTCTTCTTCCGCCAAAAAAAATATCTGACGGCTATACTATCCGTCCAATCACTTTGTCTTCCAAACACACACACACCACTGTGTAAACTCATTGACTCCGCATATCTATTTGTACATGGGATTTTAAATCACAGCTCGAATTTCTTCATTCATAAATATGGACCTAAATGTGTACACTAAAATGACTAATAGACATTTGAATAGAGTTTTGATTTCAGTGTATATCAATGAGTATGAGTATGAAAATGGGGGATATAGTATTGACAATTGACACTCACTGCATGTCCTCACTTTCAACCATTGTACATTGTTCCTCAAAATAAAAGCTAAAAAAAAAAAAAGTCATAAATGTAATTGTGAACACTTATCGTGTGCACAAAACTTGTCCGGATTTCACATAATAAATGTTACGAGTGAGAGTTTTGTCAATAGTTTGCATGGTGCACTTTTGTCATTCTGCGTTACGTCGCTTTGCATCCATGAATGTGTGTGTTTCGTCTGGGTGGCGAGGATAATGCCGACGGTTGGTGGGACTTTTCATAAGGTCATAAATTCAGAGGGTATACGGGATTCACTCTCATCAAAAAAATTTGTTACTCCATGAATAAAATGAATTGTGTGGGTCTCCTGAATGGGTCTTTTCTACATATAAAAATCTCAGTTTTCGCCATCAACCTTCTCTGTTTAGAATAAGGGTAAGGCGTAAAAATAGTTTTACTATCTATACTCATTTCATTATATTCCTTTATATTCCTTTCCTCTCATCCTATCTCTCATACATATATTACATAAAATATTCTCCTAGTGTGTCATAATATATAATACCACTCGGAACGTTCTCCTAGTTTGTAATTCCTAACATTTTTATTTGGGTAGGAAACACTACAGAAAACATACAGAGTCATTTTTCCCCCTCAAATAGGGTCCCAACATACACTAAACAATGTATATATAGTTCTCTATAGTAGAACATTACTTATGTAAAGAGGAAGTGTCTTACAGTTACGGAAAGATCTCATCTCACAAAAAAAAAAGTTCCAATTTACTTTTGCAGTTTTACAGAATTGCCTCGTTGGATGATGTTGAATATCCAACTGAAACTTACTTGAACGCGAAGCTCAACCACCATCACACCAAAAACCGAATTCCGCTTGAAAAAAAATCCCTCCCAACACAAACTTTTTTTCATACTCACGATCCTGAACCAGCCAACCATCCACACACACTCTCTCCATATTCCTAGAAACGGAAAAACTCTCTCTCTCTCTCTCTCGCTCTCTATCTGGATTCTTCTTTCTTTTTTGTATCTCCCGTGGGACTCTCCCTTCACTTGACTTTCCGTATTTCCCTGTGTATAAAGTCATCAAGTTAATAGAAACGAAAAGAGCCAATTCAATCCGTAATGGAACCAAAAATTTGGGCAACTATCGATGACTATTTTATTTAGAGTCCTATTTTATGCATGTACTCACTGTTCATAGTGTATGCACAGCGTAGACATATACTACATATACATACATGAGTAATACGCCGAAGCCTTGTACAAAATAAACATACACCTATATCTGTATAATAGAAGCCATTTAGTTTTAAGTTTTGTTTTCCCTTTAGGTCGACGGTCGACGTTCACTTTTGTATTTATGAGTAATCTTGTTGAGCTTTAAATTACTTTGTTTTTGTTTTTGTTTTGTTTTTCAGGATGCTAAATTTTTAAATCTACTTATAGCATTTTACCTGTTTCACATAAATTAATTGGTTAGCCAGGTAGCCATAACGCGAATGTATGTACGTACGTATGTAAATCAATTAATTTCATTTTCATTTTCATTTACATAAAAATGAATCACCTGATGACTCTAAAATATTGTACAATAAATGTTGGGGTTTTGTTATTTCCATTATTTGTATTTTTCTATATATATTTTCATTAAATCTGATTCACGGATTGAATTTTGTGTAAATATACGCTTGGAATAAAATTTCGATTGTGTTGAGTGTGCTCACGTCGTAAGTACTATATGTATATACGATATACATATATGAAGTTCCAACTAGAATCGGTAGATATAAAAGTACGTGGTATGTTCAAAAGTAGAGACACAGATCAATAGATTCTTTAGCTATGGTCATTGACAAGGTATACAGGAAGAGAGAGAGAGAGATGGGGCGAATGTGTAGAGTTAAAAGGAGAACCATAAAAGAAAGAAAGAAAGAAAGAAAGAAAGAGAGTGAACAAAGTTATTCTCTTGCATTGGGATGGGGGTAGTTATTGAGAATGGAGAGTAGGTATGTGGCCAGTTTGGAAAGAGCAATTTTGGAATAGGGAAAAGAAAATTCATAGTATGTAGTAGTAGGATCGTATCGATTTCCTATGTTTCCCTTGTCCATTAGGTAATTTCGCTGAGAGGATAGCTTGCCCGATTCGATCCATACATGTGGGAAAGCAATAGCAATATATATAGGACTGTGGAATTGGAACTGGAATGGCAATGGAAATACAGATATATATGTACGTATATACGTAGGCACACATTGGAATGGGAATTGAAAGAATAGAATATGAAGAGACAGTACCCTTTGTTTACCATCACATTCGTTACGGTGGTCATTCAGCTGAGAATGACCGGAATCAAGGACTCTCAAATTCTCGTTATACTCTGGGTCACCATACTCGCCATCCCTTTTATTTTTACTCCCTTAAATTGCATTCAATCAATGACCTATGAACCTTTCAATCCCATCTCATTTCCAAAAACCAAATAACCGTCAAAGTTCTGTAACCCAAAATCCAAAACAAACCTCATATTTATATCGTACATACATGAGTACATAATATGTCTCCTTCTGCATAATATCATGGCTGCATAAACTCTGGACTCTATAAGTAATTGAACTACACACACAAACACAAACACCACATGAATTGCAATCTCTTCATGCCGTTGAATTTTAATACTTCTTGCTTTTAGTAAATTTCATCATCATCATTTTGTCATTATCATTTGGTCGGCAGTTTTACATCATTGTGTCAAAAATCATATGTCAAACGTGCCTGCCCCCATGATAACTTTATTCTCATTGAACTTTGAAACATCAAAAAAAAAAAAAATTAGTTTGAATTACTTTTCACTCTTTACTATACTTTAAAATCTCAATCTTGAACATTAGAAGTCGCACAATCATTTCTCGATTACATTTTCTTGCATGCATACATAAAGTTACTAAACAGCTTAGCACTAGCACATTGCTTACATATATGTTTGTAATTTGTATCGTTTTTATTTGTATGCAACACGATGGGTTGTGTGTGTCTTCAAGAAATGAATTTGTCAAAGTCAAACGTTTTAACGCCATCATTCATATGCAGTATGCAGAGTTACATACAGGGAAATTCTTGACTATGTCCTATAATTGATAACCTTTTTTGTTTGAGTGCTCATGTCCAATTGATTTTCATCTCACAAATGTTTCTATATCATTATTTATGTTCACAATTCACAGTTGAACCTTTAATTTTTCCCCTTCTTCTTCTTTTATATATATAGAGTGAGATGAAATGCTCCTACATACACTTGATTAAACTTGTAGGTAAGTACGTCTGTATACTCATCAAAATTAAATGACCTACACATACCTAGGTATGTAATGTATCGTATTTATTTTTTTTGCCTATGGTATCCACAAGAAGAAATATTACATATCGTTATATCAATATTTTCATACTTATGATGTTGAGAGTTCACACAAAAAAAGTAGCTTACAACTTGATAAATATACAAAGTCCACAACAACCACACAGACAAAATCTTCAAGAAGCTCTGTTACATATTATATATTCCATGTTATACATACGTAGAGGAATTTGTGTAGAGAGAATTGGATATAAATGTGGCCGGGCAAGATGTGAAAAAACGAATGAACAAACAGATACAACAAAAAAAAGTCAAGAAGCTCGTTTTGTGTGTTTGCGTTCAGTTTTTTTTTGTTGTTGTGTGTAGTAGTAGGTGAGTGAGTTAAGTTGAGTATTTGAGATCAAGTCCGAGTTAAGTTGGAGATGGATTTTTTTTGGAAGGCGCTACGCTAATCGAAAGTGCATATTAGTATTAGTTAAACTATCCAAATGGTTTAAGAGTAATATCAGAGGCTTGATTAAATGACTGTTGTGTGTTCGCGTTCGCATCTCTCTCTTTCTCTCTCTCTCTCTCTCTCTCTTCTGGAAACTTGAATAACAAGATCTCCCTGAATTGTTTTGTTTCACTTTCTGGTGTGTGTAGACATTAGATAGACATAGACATGAGATGGAAAGAGAGCCAAAGGCTTCTAAAATCCAAAAGGACCCTTTCAACAGTTATTATTTTTCTTCACGTATCAAAAATCAAATAAGACCTTTCATATGTGTACTTACCACACTATACTTATTTAGGTAATATGTTTACCTTTATTTTATCGTCCATAACGAAACCAGAACCCACTCATTGTCAGCTTAATCTGTTTGTTTATACCTACCTACATATACGAGACAGAGAGAGACATAGAGAGAGCGAGAGAGAGAAAGAGAAAGAGTGTGTGTGTGTTTTTGTTTTTATAATAGGAGGTGCTTTTGTGCTAGTAGTTGAGTAGTTGGCAGTTGTTTCGGAATATGACGAAGGGATGGTAGGAAAGAGTTGAGAGGTGACTGTAATAATAATACTATGCAAGTTATTATAATAAGAAATCCTCTTCAAATTATACAGTAGAAGGATGATAAAGCATTCCTCCCTCTCTCTCTCTATCTATTCTTTTTTTTTCTTTGCTCACCTAATCGTGAACTGAGGAACACACACGTTCACTTTACACAAAAATTATACTACATATAACTCCATTAATACTTTACATCAGTTGTGAGCATATACCTGTTCCTCCATATACATCATATCAATATATCAATTCATACCTACTATGTACTCGTGAATATGTACAGAACAAAGGTTCTACGTGCCAAAAAATATTCCATTTTAATTTTGTTCTCCTTTTTATGTTTGTTGTGTCTCTTCCTTCGTCTGTACAAATCAATTTAGCTCAATAAAAATGTAGAATGTAGGTTTTTGCACTAGAAACAGAAACTACATAGAATGCAAAGGCTACATTACATACTTCTGGCTACAGTCATTTATTGGTAAGGGTAATGCATGCACGTCAATATAATACCAAATGTATTGAGCATTCATTATTGATTAAATGGTAGACCCATTACTCATTCTTCAACTTACTTGAACAAGGTTTTACCATCTTATTGAGTGTATGATGCAAAATTTATCCACCTGAAAGTAACTCTTGAGTAGGCGTGCGTACGAGAAATGTATACATAAGTATTGAAATACCTATCGAGATAAACTGTCAAATTTGACAATTGTCTTGTTTGTATTGATTAAAATGTGCTAGCAATCAAACAAATCCTGAACAAGCCATTGACTGACTCAACATCAAATATAATGAAATAATATACACAATCCAGTTAAATATGTTTTCTGTTTGGAATCTTGTATACGTATTTACCTGATATGTGAACGCATTTGTGTATGTAGACTCTAACACTATGTATGTATATGTACATTGGAATCATGATGCAGTATTATCCATAATCTATACATACGAATAAATGACTTTTGTACATGTTTGAACAGTACCAGTATAAATAATTAAGTAAATATGGGCAATTACGTGTAAACTAGGAATTTATGTTGTTTCAATTGTAGAGCTTCAATATGAAATATATGGAAGGAAGTGAGGGAATTATTCGTATACACACATATATGTATTTAGATATAGAGAAAATGTACAATGCAGAATTAAATATGGATTTTGGGATCGGAATTATATGGACGTGGACACAAGTACAAGAGTAAGCAAAATTACTATTACTCAAGATAGGTTGGGAAAAGTTCAAAGTTATTGTATTGTTTGAATTCGAATGATTTCGTTAGTTTGATACAAAGAAACGAAGAGAGAGAAAGAGAGAAAGAGAGAAAGAGAGAGAGAGAGAGAGAGAGAGAGAGAGAGAGAGAGAGAGAGAGAGAGAGAAACCAACCCACAGGAAACTTCACATCAACTCTTTTGTGAAGTAGAAAAGGAAGTAGGAAATTATCGGCCTGCGAAATTTCCAGTCGTTCACATCTCCTCTAAGTAAAACGGTGTACAAATTATTCTGTGTTCATGTGTGTGTGTGTGTGTGTTTGAATGCGTGGCTATTTTCTCCCTTGTTATTGTTGGATCCTTGTCCAAGATACGTCAGGAGGAGTCGTCTGGACCCCGTCATTTTCTACCTACTTGACACACACAAGTGAAGTTGCATGCGATTTCGTGACACACACATACACACTCTTCCACTCACTCACTCACCGCACCATCATAGACTGAGACCATAGACCATTGACGGAAGAATGTATAAAAAAAAACTAACTAACCACAACACTCATGTGGACGAAAGTAATCGTAATCGTACATAGCAACTATACACAACGGATATCAACCTACTTGAATTTACGTTCCTAAATGTAAAATTACTCGACAAATAACCTTACTATTTAACAATTATCTAAAAAAAAATGCTGTTCTCCTCGGGACTACAACAATGTATGATACTTAATAATATTAAATAACACACAATCTGCTCCTTCAACTCTTCAATTGCAACTGTAAGTACTCGTAAAAAATTAGTAAAAGTTCAAACGGCAATTCAGATGAAATGAACATATGCATGCAGGACAGAAATATACCGTGTTTAGAATCTCAAATCCACAAAAGCACCCACACACTCACACAAACAAGTTCACGCTCTTCTTTCATCTCTTCCCGTCCAAACCAAACTAACTGTCCATCAAAAAAAAAAAAAAACCCGACCACATCACATGAGAAAGTATATCTCGTTGTCGGTATGTGTATTTATAGCCAACGATATTATGTTATAAATTATTACGTTTATTATGTAACTACTGCGAGTACAAAGGAAAATTCCCTAGTCGATTGAATCCGTCCGTTCGTTCTCATGGTAAAACCGTGTACTGTACTCAGCATTTGTTTTTGTTCCAGATGCTTTTTTACTTGATTGTGAAGGAGACTAAATGGGAAATCGGATACACACACACACAACATACAATACATATATAAATATACATGTATCAAATATAATGATACTACCTAGCTCGCGACATGTTGACAAGGGATAGTGAAAGATAAATAATGGTGGTGACATTTGTTCAAAATTGTAACTTTTTGAAAATTCATTCGCGACTCCATCACATAAAATATACATTTGATACACATTTGTGTGCAGACTCGATAGATTCTTTGTGTGTGAGTGAGACTATAAAATATAATATTATCAAGTACAATAGTGACGGTGGATTGGGCGGAATGAGATTAGATGAGATTGCATGTGACAAACAAGCGTGTGGCTTTCTTTGTGGGCCCGGATTGTATTGTTGTGTTGTGTTGTGGTTAGTCAGTCAGTCAGTTGTATGACGATGATTAGCAAAGGGCCACACATTGCAGAACATGCTATATTCCATGTAGATGTTAGCACGCCCAACAAATTAACCAAACACACACACACATACGATATATATTGTATACTCACTTCCACAGATACACTGTGAATACACCATAAGGCCTATCGTCGTCGTCTGATTTCTATCTCTCCACATCTCGACAACTCAGTTCATAGACATTTTGAAACGGTCTTTTTTTCTTGTGGTAAAAACTCCAACACTCACTTCCATACACACAGACTACACAGAGCGACTAGACCAGGTGTCTTATCCATATCCACCCACATGCTCCGTGTTTATACTAATTCCACTAGCCAAAAATATGCTTGGTAAAATAGAATAGTACATATACAGTTTATCTCTCATAATTCACATACCTTCTAAGTACGATATTACTCTTTTGTTGTACAATGTTGACAATTTGTGTGTGTACGTATACTTTTCCCATGTGTATAAGAGATGTGTACATAAATTATGTGCACACCTATTGAATTTCAACAAGATGTAACAATATGTACATAATTTCAATTTCATTCAAATTCTCCGTGTCTGCTGTCTATCCTAAAATAGGCCTATTCTATCAAATAAATTACCTTGATTGAGTTGAACAGAATTTTTTTTCGGAAACTGGGGATTTTATTTATGATCCATTGAGTTTTGAATTGCAATGCATTGGTCTGCTCTGTGCACTAGAAATCCATCTGTATAAAATTGATTTTTGTGTGTAGCAAATGTTTTCCTTTTATTGAATGGACATTGTGAGCGTTGATTTTGAAAATGATTGAGGAAATTAAGCAAATGAAAATAGTTGGTCCACGTATTACAAAACGAGATGAAGACAATATCGTATTGGACTTGCTAAAATTATGATATAAATTCCCATTGAAAAGTGGTGATAAATCATTTTGGTTATTTGTTCATCTAATTTTCATGATAAAGTCAGGGGGAATAATAAGGTGAAAGAAGAGGCAAATGATGAGAATAAATTGACTCGAGAAAATGTTAAAGTATTGACTGGATACATAAGTGAATAATTGGGGATGTAATAAAAAGTGTATGTGGATGTGTATATTTTGTATTTACGACGACAATATAGAACTCTATATAGGAATATAATTCATGCATGCACATGTAATATATACATACTAACAACTAACTGGTGTAGTGGCGAGAGAAACAATGAGATGATCTAGTTGTTTGTTCTTTAGGGTTTTAATGGTAATGTGTGCAAGTGGTAGGGCTATGTCTATGTCTATGTGTGTATGTTTGTAGTTGGTAAATGAACATGAGATGTTGATGATAATGATAGGTGATGGAAGCACTTGGTAGTGGCTCCATTCTGATGTACACAGTGAATATATTTTCTCACTAATAAATGCTTAGGAAGAAGAAGAGACTATGGAGCTCAACTTGTTTGTTCAGCTTTGTTGGTGATGGTTATGAGAAGAGTAATGAGTTGGACGTGAGAAGTATATGCAAGTGTATTTACAACAATACAACAACGACCAAGACCAAGACGACGACTAGAACGAGAAGAAGACGAAGAAGAAGAAGAAGAAGAAGAAGGAAAAGGAGATACAGAAGAATAATAATAAGCCAAGGGAGACT
The DNA here is from genome assembly GCA_034699125.1 of Gisinianus flammeolus. Lineage (NCBI taxonomy): Eukaryota > Metazoa > Arthropoda > Collembola > Symphypleona > Katiannidae > Gisinianus > Gisinianus flammeolus. Next base: position 32,660 of record JAIUND010000068.1, on the reverse strand, counting down.
CCCCATAACATTTCGCTCAAGAGGTGTGCTTGCTAGAAAAATCAACACCTATAATCATCTGGTCTTGAATTAAGAACTGTAATCAAGTTGATTTTATATGTCCATATGGTCCCTTGTTTAGTTCTTGCCTTTCCTTAACTGTCTTATTACTCTCTCTCTCCCTCTCTCTCACGTATAGAAGTACCTACTCGAACATACATGTAGGTATTTAGTGTGTTTAGTATTTGCTATATTTGCTACATTATTATCATCATCATACATACTGGAATGGCTACTTAACTTGACTAGGTATATACATATACATACAAACATACATAGGAGCTAGCTAGAACAAGCAAGGAGAATGAGAAAAAGAAGATTTAGTACAAGTGAGTATTGGTGAGGAAAGGAAGACCACCAGTGAGATGCTCTATCAAGCGTTGGCATAAAAACCAACACGGGGGAGGAGTTCGAAGACAGCATCAGTATATTTTCATGTTTTCAACAGCTTAAAGTTTTACCCAATGACTTTATAAAATTAGAACTTTATTATTACGTGTGTGCATGCAGTATGCAATGAGAGGGAATTTTTCGAGCCTCGAGTCAATTGACTCTGTCCAAATAATAACCATTCATCCCAGGTTATTCTTTCTCTCTCTCGCTCTCTCTCTGTATATCTGTCTCTCTTTCCTTCCAGCTCTCTAGCTCACTCCGTGTACGGTTCTATGAAGTTTCCTTCCATTGAAAACTACTTACCTACAGAGCAGAGAGACAGAGAGATGCAGTTTACCTCTCTCTCTGTCTGCAATCTGCAAAGCTTGCATCATCATCCCACAGACAGAGTAGACACAATCCTTTTAGCCATCCCATCCCTACATACATATATAAAATTTATAAAAATATAATACATAGTCTGTATGCAGATGGTACAGATATACATAAAATATATAGATAATAGATTTCCATGATCATCATCTTGATGATCTTGATGGGTCATAAAGTATTACCAAAATGAACATATGCTGTAGAGTCAGAGTAAATAAAAGGATTTTTTGGTGAAATGATCACAAAAAGTCGGATGTACCATTTCATACTGAACCAACTGACTGATGACAGACTGACTGTTTCTTCCTCCTTTTTTTTCATCATCTTCTTCTCCTTATTATTATTATTATTAAACTTGTTCAGTGGACTCTGTTGAAATGAAAAAAAAAACGATGAAGGAAGAGCGAGAGAGATTGTGTGTGTTCACATATTACGATATCGTATATATATATATACCTTGAGCCCATACGTGATGACATCATGAGAGATGTGATCGACTTATATCTTGCAGTAATCTGCATTCCAGCAAGCAGGGGAAGAGAAGAATCCTCGCTGGACGTTGTGCACAACTAGACGAATTCTTTGGTTGGTCGACAGTTCCTTTGCTCATGCCGACCATTCCGTCTATCTTCGCCACTTCTTTCCATCCTACATCTTTCACATCTCTCTCTCTCTCTCTGCTTCGACCATTCGACTATGTACTCTCATTTTACTTCCATACCTTTTACCTCTCTACTGCTGACTATCTGCGTTGGATGGTCATAGTAATTCAGCACAACCCAGACAGACAGACATTTGTTGTGAATATGCATCAACCATTCCAGAGTTGTTCATGCATATTTGATAGGATACACTTGACTAAAATGTCTATCAACGTGTACAGTGTACAATGTACATGCATCCATACATTATATATATAGAATACAAGTTTAGCGCTCACGTTCTGTATACTTGTACTTTGTATTACATATAATTGTTGTAGATTGGGAGGAAGGAAAGGAATCATAGATCGTGTGTGTGTGTAGTTTCTCATGGACAAGCCATAGCATCTTCTAGACGCTTATCGAATATTGTCAAAGAGTAAAGAAAGGGAGAACCAAAGAGCGTCTTTTTCTTGGTTCTTCTTGGAAGAGATCGAATAATGCACAAGTCGCCATTTCATTCGGTATTCACGGATGAAAGGACCCCAAACGAGCCGCGGTCACTCTGAGGTTATCTTAAATCCATCCACTCAACTTTTAAACATACGTAATCCCCCTCTTTTTTTCTACTTCTTCTTCTTCCTACAACATTTTTACAAGACAAATACTAAATTGCCTCCGCTTCACTATTTATTATATCGAACCGTGTCTCTCTCTCTCTCTCTCTTTCTCAGTGGATCAGGATCCACTCTTAAAAATGTTTCATTGGAGTGTCATAGATAAATTTCATGTCCATCACTCAACAAACAAGCCCGTGTTAATTAAAACAAGGATTTACAAAATTATCCCTCTAAGTACTAAATGTACATTGAGAAACTCTTGTGAGCTTACAATTAGTCCATTTATCTATACTTATCGTATGTTTTACCCATGATCCGCGTTCTTTTTCATTTTCCCCATAAGCTCTTTTCAACTCACTAATTGATTTGACAGTGAAATAAACACTTTACTTTACTCTAAAAGATGTGTTTATAAAATCTGCATGCCGTAGCTTTATATTTATATTATTTATTTTATCTGCAAAAGTAAATCATGTACAAAGCTTTTTGCAGAAATCAAAATAGTGTCTACGTGTGCAAAAACATGAAGAAAAGTGACATTTACATGTATCTTGAGACGATTTCGTCAGTTGTGGGAAGGGATTTGTTTGACAAAATCCTGAGGACTCGGGAAATAGCATAGAAAATGAGATGAAATATATTATATGTATTTTACAATTATTTCGCTTTACAATCTTTAATAAAAATCAAGCTTGGACTAACAACTAATTACGTACATATCGTATATGCACAGCCAAGGAAGTAATCATGTATAATTTTAAATTGAGCAACATCCCATACAGAAACCAGACATGAAAAATAAAAAAAATGGTTCTAATCTCCTCACATAATAAATACGCATAGTTAGAGGGAAACAGCCATTTTGATTGAACTTAATTGAGTCGTATCACATGCCGGCACTCTCCTATTCTGCTGTCCACAACTGCTGCCTTGCACCAATGAACGCATATATATATATATATTATATATATGTATATACAGTCTATAGAGTTTTAAATCGCAGATTTTCCGCCCCATTTACTTGTGTGCACGATTTGTGAATTGTAAATTTTTGTTATGATTGTTGTCCGTAGTCCGTTTATATATGTACATGTATTTTATTTTATATACATATATGATGCTCATCATGCTGATGATGGTGATGTGATGGTGGTTTCATAAATAATAATCATCATATACACAGTCACAAAATGCGTTTGCTCTCATAACAAGTAGTCCAACACAACTATAGTACAAGTGAGCAAAAATAATTTACTCATGAGTCCACTGAATGACGTTTTATGCATAAACAGTCCGTTAGAAGAGATTACATTATGATGGGACGAATGAACATGATTAGTTTGGTAATTTATGTCATCAAAGGACGACGGCAGAGAGAAAATGAGGCCTCGTATTTTTTTGCTTCTTGTCTCTCTCTCCCTAACTAACAGTCAACTAACTAGTTAAATACATGTGGATTACCGACGAGCATAACTTATAATTTAAGTATGTGTATATGAATAATACACACATATGAATGATGAACTGTACACTTTGGACATTCTTAAGAGATGCATTATATACCAGATAATACCTAATTACTTGTGTACTCTTTTTATACAGTATGTACAAATATCAACGTCATGCCCATAGAACAAGAACAAGAAATCAAAATAACGAAGAAACATTTTCAAAATACTTCAAAATATTAAATTGAAACGATTTTTTGGGGGGAATATGAAACGATTTCTGGTCATTTTGAGTTCAGTTTTGAGAAAACCAGTGAGATTTTACTGTGAGTTCAAAAAATACCTACTGGTGTATATTCTGAATGTATGTGGGATTTGGGCATGAAAGTATGTACGGATTTCTACGGTTGCGAGTAAAAAAAAGGAGGAGGAAAAAGGTAAATGTGTGTGTGTAGGGATGCTTGAAGGAGATGAGGCGTTTCATTTCTAGCCACACTCGCTCGAGACTTTGACCAATAAATCTTGGACTGGGGTGTCAACCATAGCCCTAGCCACACACAGAAATCGGGGGACCGTGCACATTTGGGGAAGCGAGAAACTTCCACACCTTCCCTATATGTGGCTCTCCATGCACTTTTCCTTTCGATAACACCAATTCAAATTGTCAAGCACTTTCTCTGTCACTTTCGAGCCTCGTTCTACCACCCTTCTCAAAGCTTGGTTCTCACAATGAGATTGTGAGAGTTGGTCCATTTGAACTATCTTCACTCCTTTCTTCTTACCATATATATATGGGGATTAAAACTTAAATTTTATTAATACAGTTTTTAGTAGTTTAATGGGAAGTTTGCATTTTCGTTTCCAGTTAGGTATATGTATCACCAGTGCAATTCAGATGAATCCAGCCGCCTCCCAGCCTCGGTTTAGAACAGTCTCCTCCAATTTCCTCCTTTTTTCTACTCATCGTCAGTAATTTGGAGATTTCTTTCAAAATTCAAAAAAAAAAAAAAACCGTCATTTAACAGCTCAACTTTTGACAAAGTTAAAATTTAAAGTTTAATTTGCATTAGTAAAGAGGGAATAGGTGGTGACATGGCAAGTGTGTGTGACGTTCAGATGGAAAGAAGAACTTATTAAGCGGAAGTAGTAAAGATGTTGGAAAAGTATATCCACACGAAAAAATAGGAAGAGCAGCATCGAGTGAAGAGGTTAAGTTTGTTGGTTTGAAAAAGGGCAAAAGTGAGATTGGAGTAAAGAAGGAAAAAGGGATTGTGTATGTGGTGAGTGTGTCTGTCTGTGTGTGTGTGTGTATGTGTGGAAGATAATTTGGTGGTGGTTGCGGGGAAAGAGTAGTGAAACCTTCACGGAAAGGTGTCGGTCAGGGGGAGACTTTCTCGGCTCGGAAAAAGTACACAAGTGTCATCCCGTGCAAAGCTCACGGTTCTGGCTTCAGATTTTCCGGGAGGGGTTAGCAGGATTCAAACCAATGAGCAAGTGCGAGTCAACTTCGTCATCGTCATAGTCTGCGTGTTAGTCATTATCACGTAGGGGGTGTAAAAACTTGGTTGGGCGTCGCTCTCACTTTGAACTGCCTTCGAACCAGTTGACTGTTCGTCCCAGCTCTCTCTCTTCTCTCTCTCTCTCAACCACCTCCATTTCTATCATTCTTCCTATTCTATTCTCACTTCAGTCGTTCAGTCACAGTGAAGCGTTATAGAAGTACAGCCAGACCCACACGAAGACGTGTGTAATATAACAGCAGATAGACTGTCCGTAGAGTGAGAGAAGGCGACGCAACGTTTGCTTTGCCAAAAAACACGTACTTACATTGTAACACTGTACGTGTGATAACCATTCTCATTGTTCCTCTTGTCATTCCCCCCGCTGTAATAATGTGAACACACATCATACATTTGGATTTTTTCTTGTTATTCGGTTTTTTTTGATACAATTTGGATTGGAGTGAAAAGTGAGAGTGAACCGAGTGATTACTTTAAAAATAATAATTCTTCTTGTTGACGTTATTTATTTATTTTTTTATCTTTTCCGGGGAAAAAAGTGTCTACATATTTTTTTTTTTTTTAAAAAATAATAAAAACAAAACAAAGAAGGAACAACAATGCTGCCTCTGAAAATTCTATACGTGTTTTTTGTTTCAATTTGACTGTTGGTTGTGGTTATAATTAATATTTAACTGCGAATATATAGTGGAAAACGGAAAACGTATATATATTTTCTTAATTAAAATTGGAGCGAATTTCCCATGCACGAGAAAAACAAGGAAAACAAATTGGAGTTTTTGTGCACAAATATTCTCATTTTTGTAGTACTGTAGCGGAAAGTTGAAATTATCATTCGTACGAAATAACGACATAAAAGCTTCAAACTTGATTTAATTGGTGTGTTGCTGGCTGTGTGTGTGAAGTGTGTCTGTGTGAGTAACAACATTTCTTGTTTTTCACTGTTTTTTTGGTGGAACACGGGAGTTCGGTGTTTTAATGTCATTATGTGAAATTGTGAATCGTTGTGCGAATTTCTCAACTGCTTTCTCAATGAGATTCGAACCACCCGTGTCCCTTGTTCCGGAAATGGCCTTTCCGCCATTCCTATTACCCAGGGCTCCACCGTCAGGACCTGCTGATTTTAGTGTCTCGTCACTTCTTGGTCAGTCACCATACTTACCCCTTGGTGGACCAAGTTATCCACTTCTACCCAAATTAGGCCCTTATCCACCTCCACCCGGATCAGCTGATGACCTGAGACCTTTGAGAAGTTTACCTCCAGACGATGATGGTGTCGTCGATGATCCTAAAGTCACCCTCGAGGGACGTGATTTATGGGAAAAGTTTCATAAACTTGGTACTGAAATGGTCATCACCAAATCTGGAAGGTGAGTCTCCTCCTCTCAATTTAATATTAATTATTACAGTCTTCCCTGTCAACGATATTGTTATTATTATTAAGAGAAACACTACGTCAATTCGGTATATTTATTTATCACGAGTGAAAAAGTCTATTGAATCCGGAACTTATAGACAGACTATAGATGATGGGGTGAGAAAGCGAGAGTATATATATAGTATTATGATAATACTATTATCTAGTAGAAGTATATGATAGTAGTGGTGGTGGTGGTGGTGGAAGCAGTAGCAATGTTAGATGGCAAAAACTTTGATGTTCATCATAATATTATTTTCATGATGGGGGATGAAGAAGAGAAGCCATTCCATGTATTATATATTTACCCTCTGGGAGTTTTCGTCCTTCTACAGTCACTCTGTCACTCTATTTCAAATTACAAATTGGGTACGAGGCAACGAAAAAAAAAATATTATATAGAATAATAAATTATCTTTGTTGTAACCATAATAATAATTCATTGCTCACAAATACTATTGAACTGTGGCAACATCAACTTTGAATCTGATAAAAAAAAAATTTGGGAAAAGGAAAGGTTACCAAAAATCAAATCCCTTTTTTTTCTCGTGTGTATACACACAAATACTTTTCTATATACGTTAAGTTTTCAGTACTCTTCGTGTGTATGAGAGAGAAAAGACATACACATTTTTATTATTACTTACTATAGATTATAGATAGTTATAATTTAATTTAATTTGTAGGGATTATACGATTTCAGAAAAAATACCATACTACCAGTTGCTCTGAATGAGTAGACCTATAATCTTTTCTTTGCTGGATATTTACTTAGGTAGATATTTTTTTCCAGTTAAAAACTGTATTCTGATGTATCGAGCGAGTGAGTGAGTGAGTGAACAAATACATACAATCTCCGAAGTCAGTGAGAGAGTGTTTATATCGTATATACATGTATAATAATATACTCTCGTACATAGTATTTAGGTGTAATAATAAAACTTGAGCATTCCTCAAAGTCATCATCACCCAGACCGAGTCAGTCATTCCCTCTCTACACGTCTACACACTATATTATTGTGGATAAGTGTTAAGTATTTATTTTTGTAAATATTTATTTTGTTGCGAGGATAGAAAAAAAAGTAAGAACAAGAAAGAGAGAGCGAGAGAAGGAAAGAACAACCAACTATTGCCCTTGAGTTAAAATTTCGTTGTGTTGGTTTTAGGATTATAATCAATTATATGAATTTTTGTTTATTGTTATTATTGTGTATGATATGATTTTCCAGCTAAACCATACGTTCTGCTTGGGTTCCTATACTCGTATACTTAATACGTCTGAGCATACTTATGATATAAATTGTATACAATTTTATAGTGTTGCCAGCCAAACTTCTTGTTAGTTACCTTGAAAAAGCCAGTACAGCGAAAAGTATCAGTGGAAAATTATTATTACGTGAAATAAAACCTGGTATAACTTGTGTACAGAGCCGGAGAGAGAGAGCGAGACTACGAATATATGTTCAAGCGCCGCTTGAATTTCAAGCGGTTGTGAGTAAAACGGAAAAATTAATTGTACGTAATTAAATGTGAGGTGCAATGAGTACATTATATATTATACGAGAGGTGTGCTATAAACTACAAAAGTTACACATGGACGTATCAAAATGGTTGGAACTGGAAGGGAAATTTTTTATTACCTGATGCTCAAAAGAATCTAGTGAGTTTTTCGGTTCACAATCACTTTAACTTGACTTGTGATGTGATTAACTTTTGTGATTAGGATGAAAGCAGAAGTTGAATTTTATGATGATGATGAGCAGCATCAGCAGGAGCAGCAGCATTCAGCTGTGGATATACGGATATACGAGTCCGTAGTTACAAAATTCTTATATAAGACATGTGAATAGTATATGGAGAGATAGTGGTGGCATGAAATGATATAAAGTTGAGGTTTTTTTTATAAAGAAGTAATACAGTAAGAGAGAGAGAGAGAGAAATTATAAAGAAAATGAGAGTTTTCCTGAATACTGCATTTCAAACACTGTCATTTTGTTTTTAGTGTTTTTACATATACAAGAATTCCACTTTATGAGGACAAACGCTTAAAAAAAATAGCTACAGGTGAAATGAATTTTGATTTTCTTGTAAATTGAAATTCTCATAAATATTATGAATAGAACCGGAAAATCCAAATCATTTTCTTGTATTTTGTGTTCCACTAAGTATAGTTTTGAAAAGGTAACATACGAGAAATAACATGTGCTATTAGTCCATCACTTAAGAGGAAACTAGTGGGCAGTTAGCGTTCTGCTTGTAAGTGCGAATGATTATTATTGCATGTGCACACACCACGCATACAACACAATATTTATATCTCACTGCATGTAAAATGTGTCTCCATTGTCCGTAGTGTCGTGTCTCGTGTATTCCAGAGTAAGCAAATGTAAAGTAAAACAAATATACGTATATGTAAGTTAACTTTGGTTTCCCTCGTGTAGTAATTTTCAAATCGAGCTATAATAAATAAATAGTGGCAAACATGGGTACTACATTTACGATTATTGCATACTACTAGTCGAGACAAGCATGTTCATATGTCGTCGGTTTTGTCTCTGTATGCTCGATTTCCCGAATGCAAATTTTTTTTCGAAAGAGTGGAATGTCAATGTAGAAGCATTTGTGCTTTGGAATGCATACACTTATGTTATATGGATACATAACGTGTAAATTCCGAAAAAAAGAGAATATGTATGGGTTGGAGAGAGAATAAATGAATAGAAATAAGAAAATTATGCGTGTTTACACTCTATATTATCCTCATAGTTAATTATATTTAATGGCTGGACATGTCTTTGTCGACTCTGGAACATAAGAACATAATAGTCATGTGGAGGAGTATGAGGAGGAAAATTAGATGAAAATTATTTTTACCTCTTATGATACTTGTCAAGTATAGGTACAATAAAACTGCTTTGTTACTTTTCCGACGCAAGCGTGACATCTAAATACCTTAATTTGTATCTAACTCAAAGAAAAGTATACAATAATGTATTATCATTCATATTTAGGTAAGTGGATGTTCGTGGATAGATCCTCATTCTTTCACACTAGTTACTGATATAAAAATACATCTTATTCTATTTAGATATGCAGCTTTTCAATGGTAAATTAACACTGTTCATTCAAACTATATGAGCTGTGTTCCCAAATGAGTAAATTGAATAATTCTTTAAAGACAAGTTTTTAACATTTTGCTATAGGTTAAAGATGTAATTATAAAGTCATTGGACTGAAGAGATATCCACAAAAAATATACAAATGATTTTCAAGTTAATATTCAATTTCCATGATATAGATGCAGATGCATATTTATATAGCACACGTCATGTCTGACGAATTGTGTATGCATGTATACTAGGTTAGTGTGACACGTTTTCAATCATCATTATCAGTATCATCGTCGTCATCAGAGTGACATTATATCATAATGATGAACTTGGCCTGTAATAGTTTGTGAAATATCATCCACATCCACCTTATTATTGTTTGTTTTTCTTAAGCAAGAAGTCATTTTAAAGTTTTATCTCCTATCCATTACCAATGTAGTCGGACATAAGTTTCGGTGGTACACATAATATGTAATATTATAGGATGACCCTATATCATCGATATTTTCTATCCCCATGGTACTGATAAAGCCGTTAGACTATGAGTTAGGAGCATAGAGAGTGTAGATACATAAGTAGTAAAAATATATTATTAAAGGAAAGTATTAAATTTGTACACAGTAGTGTGTGCATACAGATGGGTAGGTATTAGGTATACAATACATATATTGTTGCTGAGTGATAATAAGGTTTTTCCAAAAGGAATGATAGAATTGATAGTTTTGGGTGTTTGTAGGTACAGATGGAGAGAGACTGATAGGAACCCGAGTTTGGAAAATCTTATGTGAATGTTTAAGTTTAACATGGTAGCCGTTCACATGGGCAGTGACAGATTGTCTTCGGTCTTTCTCACACGACTTTTAAAGTTGTGATAATGAGAAGGGGAGCAAGTGTACTGATACGAGAGATGAGTATTTTGTCGGCATAAATAATTGTGTCCGAGAATAAGTCTCGATGGGCGATCCGGCGCCTGTACCTGCAAGGGGTCCAAGTCGCGAGCCACTACCTGCGGTGATTATTTACATTATACCTCGCTCTGTCTCTCGCACTCTTTTCTGCGGACCTTCCAACACCTTACATTTTATTTTAAAGCCCTTTTGCTCAGTTCAGTTCCCTTATAGAACCGTCTTCACAGTCATGTTGAGTCTTCCTCCCAACCGCTTCTTGTCTCCATGTAGTCATTTTCTCTATTTCCCCTTGTGAAAAACTCTTTTCCCTTTTCATTACAGTCCTTAATGTACAAACAAACAAACTTTACAATTTCTATTTTGTATTTTCTTTGCTCTCCCTCTCTCTCACTCTGAAAATTCCTTTTTTAATATTATACATGCATATATACATATACTATGCTCATATGTTGTGCAAGTATTTGTATTACATTTGTATTACATACTACAGTGACGAAGACACAATCATTCTATTCTTTAGCATTTCTTCACACAATTGTCTAGTACTCATCGTCAAAGTCATGATGACAAATTTGACTAGATTCAGTCTTTGCATCAACAATCATTCCATCGCTTGTGTGTGCAAGTGTCTCTCCGTAGAATATCAAATGGATAGATTTATCAAGTAGCCAACCCACAATTCCATTCAAAGTAGACAATATTAAAATCAAATGACTCGAGCCGAAATTTCCATACGATTCGTATATGCCATCTTTCTCTTTAATGAACAGGCAGATTTTTCGTTGCATTCATGTGTAAAGTATGCTATTGATGTATACATTATTATATACCTTACAAGCTGAATCTTGGAAAAAAACAGTAAATCATATGTCATTCCAGCCGTTCATTCCTCTCTCTTATAAGTAGATATCATGGCAAAGTCCCTGCTTTAACTTTGAGTAATAACAATCATAAATAAGGCGATTGTTTTCTTAAATATAATGTTTTACATGCAAAGTGAATATAATATATATTTGAATATATATTATATGAATAATGAATATAATATGCGTACATAATGTATGCATAAAAATGTTAATTTATAACAATTTCGATACGAATGCTGTAGAAGGGGAAGCTGGAAAAGTGCGACTGTTTTGTTGTTGGAGCCAATGTTTTCTCTCAAATTTATGCGTATATCAGTTAGGCTATTTATTTCAAGTTCCATTGGGATATGCGGTTTCTTTGAATGGAATATATATATATATATGTCTGTATTGGTAAAATAAGTATACTTTAGACTACTCATGTGAAGGCCAGGCAATAATACTACTACTAATAATGTGCTCCTCTTCTGCTTGTTATTATCAAAGAGTATTATATGGGCATAATATATGAGTTTTTGAGTATGTACATGAAAAATATTATTATGTTTTGAACCAAGATACATAAAGTTTGTTGGTTTTTCGGTTCCTTGTCCATCTTTTAGCCCTAATGGACTACTCATGCATACATGTAAATATGTAAAACAGAGTTCTACTCCTGTCTATGTATCATATACTCATTCTTCGATTACTTTGGTTGTTGTAAGATGTCCGACTACATGCTTGTAGGTACATAGTTTATGTTCACATGTTGTAAGGATTAGGAGAGTGAGGGAGAATTTAGAGACTTTATAGGTGGGCATTGTCTGTGTCTGTCTGTGCTGTAGTTCTCTTTTCTCTTTCTGTCTCTCTCTCTCTCTCCCTCTCACTTTTTGAAATACCAAGAATGTTTGAAGAGTTTTGTGTCTAGTGTATGCATAATTGTGTACATGTATTGTGTACTATAGTTAAAGCCGCATCTGTATTATTTTGTATATATGTGTGTGTGTATGTTGCACTGAAAGAGTCATAAATTGGGATGTCGTCACTGAATATCATGGGTTCAGCCAATGTTTGTTTGTCTGCCTCATGATTACAGAGGTGTAATTAAATTTTCCTGAATCGCTCGTTTTTCCCACACGTTACCCTCCTACTTGCCATTATCTTCTTACTACATGATTGAGCCACTCAACAAGCCTCAGTGTGAGTCTACCTGGTTGCAATAACCCATGATGACTCTCCTCTCTCTGGTTCGCCCTGAACATATACATTCTCTAGAGTATGGATAATGTGCGATGGAACCAGTGAATCCACTTATACAATGCTTGGAACTTGCTCATCGTCTTAATTCCATTCTCTATAACTTCGTGCTGCGTTCCGACTCCATGATCATGGTGACTAGTATACTATACATACCACTACTAATGCTAGAGTTTGTGTTTGTATGTATACAATACTATTTTTTTATATATATATACAAGAGTATGTCCATGTATGTATGCAATTTAGCCAAGTAAATATTATACTGGAAATCATTCGAGATGGACGTCTGTTTGTTGGTTGTTTGTTTGTTTGTTAGTTTAGGTAGTTGAAACTGGCAGTAGTTTTGGAGCTGCTTGGAATTGCTGACGGGCAAGTTTGCCCGTTGGTTTTGCTTCATGCCTTCCAAAGCAATAATTTTTCTCAGTAGATAATTTAATTGGTTTCAATTGATGGAAATCAGGAACGAGTAAATTAACGCCTGCTCTACGTAAGAATTTTCGCACAGTTTTGACAGAGGGTTCTGCATTTTTCTAGTTAATAGTGTGGCTGGTACACGCGCAAATGCTGTTCTGTGCTTGTTTCGACGTTATCAATTAGAACATTTTCAGTTTAGAACGCAATGAAAACTCATAGCTGAGAGTTTTTTAAAATCTTTTCTAGACATGTGTTTTTTCTATACATGGATAATATGGATGTAGAAAATGGTAATATTTAATATTGTAAGCACATATAGATATAATATGATATACTTACCTATACTATTTATCTAAACAGCTACACCACTGCTTTCTACTACCAAAGCCCTCAAGTAAGCATCAAATAGAGATAAGGCTGAAGCTAATTGAGATGCAACTAACAAGGATAGACATGAAGGAGCGAGTAAAGAGAATTTCCTATTAGAGTCGAGTAAAAGAGACTATCTATATTCACACTGTAGACACAAGACTAGACTACATCTGATAGTTACAGATATTTTCAGAAGCCCTCACGTCCAAACTATAGATGACGTGTAGGAAAAGGAAATGCTATTAGTTGTAGCCGAAGTCGTAGTTATATCTGTAGTCAGCAAGGAACTTGGAAGTGGCATAAAAGAAACAAGTAAAAAAGATTCCTTCTTTTCCTGGTGAGATGAAATGTGACTTTTGGCTGGAATTTGAGTCAAGAGAAAAAAGACATATCTTGAGTAAACTTCTCGTCTTACGGGAAAATCAACTTGTGAGGTCTTCTTCTTCTCCTTTGAAGTTGATAACATCAGATCAAATTAATAGAAGCTAGCTTGTGCCAAAGATAATGCAACTTGTATACACCAAAGTAAATATTTCGATAGTAAATATAGAAGAGAAAAAAACTGCATGAACATGTATCTCCCATGTACGTATAAAAATATACTGTATTTTCCAAATGTCTATATGGAATGTTGGTGGTTTGTCCTATCTGCTGAAAATTATCTGTACACTGATATACAAAATATCCGATAGTATAGTGTTCAAAATTAGAGTGTACGTGCAATCATATATTGGGGGTTAAATGTGTTGTATGGTCTTTACAGAATATATTTGAGTGTGTTTACAGTTAAGATTATCGACTTGAGGTTTTACAATTCTGTATTTGCTAAAAACATTCAAAGTTTTTGCTGTTGACTTTGATTGTTTGATTTCCAAGGATATAGGGATGGAAAAAATGAAAAAGGGTAGTGTACTGGTATTGTTGTCACGTCTGCTATGTGTACATATCTACATCTACATGTATAGTGTTAAGGATAAAGTGAATGCTGGAAAAGATTTAAGTAGGAAGGAGTTGGTTGCATACTATACACAATAGACTACAAACAATGTTTGCATGGCTGCTTGTCAATAGCTGAGATTAATTGGTCTGAGTTGGCAAAGTGTTTGGGTCTGTAATGAGACAAATGGGGAAAGTGATGGCGGCGACTGAAGGTGCATTAGAGACCAATGAGGAGGAATGATCGGTGGTGATGGTTTTGGCGAAGGACTGAGGTGAACAAAAGTGAACATCTCTCTGTCTTTGTTGGCGGCAACCATCAAGCGGTAGTAGTACAGTCTTGAGTTAGCTGAGCATGTTTTTGGAAGGAATTTGGAAAGAGAGCGAGCGAGTGAGAAGGAACGAGAGAAATAGAAAGAGAGAGAAAAAAAAAAAGTTTTTCGGTCGATTCTATGTCTCTCCGCCCCACTGATTTGCCAAGAGAATTCTCCACTAGTGGAGAGACTGTGCACATCTCACAAGCTACGCTTGCTCGCATGAATCACTGCCGTTCGCATCTTTCTCAGGCAAAATTACGATGTGCGGTTTCAGAGATCTCTATTCACCAGAAGTGCTATCTTTTTTGCCTTCATATCCGAAAAAGTACTGTGGCTTTTAGAGCTCCCAGATATTGCCAACTTTTATTAGGCTCTATCAAGGCGCCCGTTTACATTACATTGGACACAGAAAAAGTATCTTAGAGGGAATACATCACAACCTTCATGTCTTTTCTCTCTCCATCTCTCTTTCTCGTTGTACTGGAGTAGCCAAGACACGTAATATTCTTTATATGTATGTACATGGGCGTACATAGAGATGTAATTCTAGTTATATATCGAGCATTGTGCTCAGTGCCAGATTATGGTTCAATGTGAACAGAACATTGTCACTATAGGTGTATGTATGCAAGTGTATAAGGGAAGACACACAATGAGTTGAGACATTTCTCCTATGTATATAGATAGGCCAATCCCAATACTATGAAATTAGACACATCTTTTTATGACTGTGCGAGCTTCTATATCCTATGTGTGTTCTGTAAATTGCTTCTCTAGATGTAGATGGATAGAAAAGAAGATTTTTCAAGATCCGTCTCATAATAAGTCACAACTTACATCCAAAGTCTACCTTTATCTCTACTCATATGTCGTCAGCATAAACATGGCTCTCGTGTCTTTCCTCGCTCTCTATAGATATATACATACTATATCAACTCTCGTCTAAGGCTCGTCTCCTTCGTCTCCTTCTATTCTATCCTATCCTGGCAACAACCTTCCTAATCAAATTGACTCAGCTCCATCACTTCCATTACATCTATTCTCCCAGATCTACAAAAATGTTTGTATTATTTTTCTTGGTTGCTTCTTCTTGTTCAACTTTAATCTACTTTTTCTGTCGACAAAGTGCATTTCGTATGACGTACATAATACTACATGATATACATAGTCAAAGTATAACGTCAGGATATATGTATACAACATAATATACCCCCAAAGAGATTTTTGGTTCAATATTTTGAGTAAAGCGATATCAAAACTTGAATAATATTGTTTTTCGAGAGGAAAGTTCCTATATTACATGGCTGTAATATAGGTATATGAGAGAGCCGAGTATTATTCTGTTCTGTTGTGTCATTCATATTTTTGGATTGTTTTCTTCTTCTTCTTCTTTTCTTCTTCTTTTTGTTGTTGCTAGTTAAAGTTGCTACATATATATTTTCCTGCTATACGTAGCTTATGAGCATGGTATATGTATGTCATATATGTAAAGAAGCGCGTGCTGTCAATATTCACATATGGTAATTAGCCATGATTATTTCTGTCTTGGAAAAGAAACGGAGCCGTCTACCCTCCTCTTTTTACTAGACCCGACCACATCATGCAAAGTGAGAGTTGTGATGTTGATACAGTCAAAAGGACAACCAATAAAAACATTGAAGGTGTCATGTTCAATGTGTGTAGGCAGACTTTTCCCTCGGCTTTTCAGCCATGTTGTCCACTTTTTCTCACTTCCGCTGACTCCGGACAAGTCACGCAAAGTCTCTCCAGCTCCCTTCATGTCGCCACTTTTATATGTATTAGTCTCCCCTTGAATTCACCTCATTTCACATATGTACCACCAGTATCTAGATATAAATTATATATATCGAGGTATTTTTTTTTAATACTGTTCTTGTTCTTGTACCATACCATTTTATGTCCACCTTGCCTCTTTTTTATCTGGCTCTCTCTCTCTCTCTCTCTCTCTCTCCGCTCTGTACGTATATGTCAACCAAAATATCCTCATGGAACAGTCACTTTACATTAGTGTACAAGTGAGTGCATGAAATGTGAACCGAAAGCCTCTTTTACACGTCTTTTCCCATGTGGACAGTGGAAACTGTACAAAAGTGCATGTACATATGTAATATGTATATAGTATATACCTATATGTAAAAGTGGAGAGTGTGACTTATAAGTCTATGCGTGTATCCGTAATTCCATAGGAAATTGATCATTGTTTTTTCCTGGTTGTCTTGAATAAAAAATTTCTTTTGGCTTCCTTTCCAACTTGAAAAAACTTCAAAATTGCTCTGTACTCGGTAGTCATACCTTTGAGTATTCTTCTTTTATTTTTCTGAATCATCTCAAACATATAATAATAATATTATAAAATACACATACACTATTGTACACACAGAACAAAGCTATAAAATATTGTCCCTCAATAGTTGAATGTACTTTTAAATGGTTTGTGAAAAGAAAATTGCGGATATACAAAGATATTATATACGTTGATGAACATTTTCGGTTTCTGTTGGGAACGCTGTGATTTCAGTTGATGGGAGTACATGTGTTTTGTATTGTTGAGAATTGGAGAACAACTCATGTGAATGGGTGAGCCAGTGTGTTGGCCGATTACACAGGAGGAGAGGATGTTTTTGATATAATATAATAGAAGAATAATCTAGGGGTAGCATGCATGTAGAGAAAATACACCTATATAGACTACATGGCCGTGTATTTGAGTGTATTTGAGTATAGCCGACTGTAGATTTACATAGAGTTTTAGGGAAAACTATAAATGGTCATGTGTAGTAATATAGTTTTTGAAGTCTCTTAATATGGCTGAATCTTCATAAATGAATAGTAGTTTTGACAGCTTTTTCATCTCAGTTGGGTTCTTCAATTCCAACCATATTTTGTGTGCCATTGGCTAAAAAGAGTCTTTGATATCGTTGCAGAGGATTATAATCGCTCCCCTTTTTTGATTGAACCATTGTCAGTGTTCATAAGTTTGGTTGTACCCTTGTGGATTCTTCAATTCAATGTAATATAGGGAGCATTTGTGGTCGGCAAATCTAATGATGTCCCATCGTTCCATCCAAACTCAAATTGCTCTTCTCCTAGTTTCAACTCCATTTCTCTCGCTCTAAAAAATCCTTTCCAACAAAATTTATCTTGTCAAAATCCAAAGAAGCTTTTATATGTACACTGCATATGTTTGCACGTTGGTACATACATACGTTACCTCCATTAGATCGTATAGTTCATAGTCCTGTGTTTTGATGAAATACTCAACTACACAGATTGAAATCTGAAGTTTCCTTATAAAGACTTTTCTCGTTACGGCTACCGAAAAACAACAACATAAGATTCGGCTTCTATTCTTCTATGCATACTATAAGATATTGGACGTGGTTACTGTAGTAGTTGTAACATTTCAAACGTGATAAAATGATTTTGTTTTCACTGGAAAAACTGTGAGAAAAAGCACATCATAAAACCATAAAATAAAATAAAATCAACTGAATTATAAAAACAAAAGTCGTATGTGAAGTAATAACTTTACCATATGGGGTAGACCGGCAGAATACCGTCCGCTTACGTAAAACACTTTTTTGTATATTGGTGGACAACAGAACATGGAGAATCTTTTAAGCCAAGTTTAAACTGTATTTACTGATAAAAAGTAATTTAAGATCGTCGTTAAACTTCTCCAAAAATTCTAAATTAAAGTAAACCGATGAGTTGTGTAATTTAAATTCAATTACAATCATTGAGAAACTTATTTACGCGCCAAACAGCCGAGAATATTCAAGGCGCTATAACTCTAAATCTGAAAACACGTAAATGGTCCCTTTTCTTACGATGTTCCTCATATGATATGTACGCAGGTTAAAACAATAATCATTTCATGTTTCTATAAAAGGTACCTCGTTCTTCTACTCCCTGTCAATACACTCTAATATCATTAAAGTGATGTACGAAAAACGGTGGTAGTATTTAGTATTATTGATTAGTCGAAGTGGTGGGTGATAGTATTTTTGTACATGTTTGTAAAATAGAGGAACTTGGATGTATAATATTGTTGTTGAATGTAAAACAATAAAGGTCTCAGTTTAAAGGGATTGGGCAGATGTGTGACTGGATGAATTCATGCGTTGTTTGCCTTTGCAGCAGACACACATATAAATATACCTACGCAACGACGCATGTATGTATGTATGTAGTAAACTTTTTTCATGGATATAGGATATAGAGGAGGACGATAGAAACGGACAATTAGGGTTGAGAGTTGAGTGCTTGACTGTGATGGGTAGTATCTCTCACCCCGGTATTGTTTTCCTCTAGTTGTGTCAGCTCTGACGGCGCCCTCCGATTCGTCTGGTTCGTTGAATCCGAAAAGGATGAACTAGAACCTAGAACACAATTCGGACATATAAGGGTCTCATACTGACCGCGTTTGGGGCTTTCTCACCGCATAAAGGACCTCCATACATTACCCATGTATAATAATCTGCCAGCCCTGTATAGTTTTAATATGGACAAAGGTGCCGCAGTTCACACAAACCTCCTCTACTTAGTTTAGGATTTCAAGGATGGACGTATATAGCTATCTAGTCTCTAGTCCCTTTCCTTCGTCTTGGTCTTCTTCAAAAGTATCGAGAGTATCTTCGAGAAAAAGTTATTTTCTTCCTACAAGGAAGAAGAAAATAAAAGTATATTGCTAAACATCCAACTACATACTATACTATGCAACTGTACACGTTCTCGTAACATATGAGAATTATATTAGGATTGTACGTTCACTGCCAATGCTAGTCCTACAACTACATATATATATACAACTTGTTATATATTATAGTTAAATAATTTTCCTAGAAAATAAATATAGGAAGCATTGAGTGAAAATGTGAAATTATTATGATGCTACGTCATGTGTACATTGGGTATCTAGCTTTAATAATAAGAGCATGAACTTACGCATCCATCTCCTACTGTTTAAAAATCCTCAAGTTGCATGTTCCATAATTTTTGGTGGGGTCTTGAACGTCTGAGTCAACTCACAAATACTCCAACTGTATTATATGATTTACTCTTACCTGTCTTAATATATGAAATGTGGAAGAGCCTTTATTTTGAACCTTTATTTTGCTTCTTATTCCTTTTCCTCTTCTTATTCTCTCTGTTTATCTTCGTTCCTACGCTTCTCAATTGCATCCACAAACAGATTGTGTCTTCTGTACTGTAGTCATCTTTTTGAATCTCCTCCTTCATTCTCATCCGTCCGTAGGCCCCTCTCTCTCTCGCTCTCTCTCACGCATATGCATGCCTGTATTGATAGTGGAAAATTCATGCATAAAGGATTTAGGATTATACAAATACGAATGAAGTAGACATACACATTTCAATTCTGATATGTAATCGAACGTACAGACGTCTAGTGCCTCTAGCTCATAATAGTTCTTCATGGTATCACAAAATCATCATCGTCTGCACCTGGATACTCCTGAGAATTGATTCAAACTGTGGGCAAATGTAGTCATATAGGAGCAGTAGCTCGCCTACATATTCATGCAAGGCGAAATTCAATACTTTTTTGTACTTTCAATAGTCATTGATGACTTGAACTGTGTTCGGACGAGTATACCATAGAATAATGTACAAACATATGTAGGTACAGTATCAGAATTCTATACGAATTTTTTCAGTTTTTTATGTGTCGCCTATAGAGTATGCCAAAATGAAAAAAATTAAATAATACTTGTATTTCAGAATAATACTTGTATTTCAGAATAATACTTGTATTTCAGCTCTTTATGTGTACCTACTACATTATGTAGCTTGTTTGAATGTATGTTATGGACGAATGGAACATGCTCAATGTATTGAAATTGAAGTTTCCAAATGAGTTAAAAGTAAATAAGAGAGAGAGATGCATAGGGAGAGAAATGACTTCCCGACGACGACGCCAAGGCGTTTTTGGAAGGTGAACGACTGAAATACTAATCATTCAAAGCAAGTCAATAAATGAAATGCATACATGTGGTGTGTAAAGTCAACGCTCAGTCATTTTATGATCATGATCCACAAATGCTAAATTCCCAACCTCAAATTAAATAGTGCATTTGAAGTTGTGTCTTCAAATTTAATCAAAACTATATATTTAGAAAATAAAATGTGGTACATGTTCTCACATTCTGTGTCATTTTGAAGTAAGTTGAAATTGGATTGGAATTAGGTACGCATTGCTTTTTCCATCCCATGATTTTGTTTTTGTGGTCTCGGTTAAATGTGTGTACAGGTATTATATATTATATATATTATATATATATATATATATATAAATATAATAATATATATGTATACATACATTTACTGGAATTTTATAAACAGTTCTTCATTACAATTACAGTACTTCTCACTCTTGTCTAGAAAATTATCAGATTGTGAGAAATTTTGTTTTTTGTCTCCAATCTCTATTTGGGGAATGTGAACGTATGGATGTTGAGCTCATAGAAGGAGGAGCTTCATTTTGTAGACTGTACGTAAATTTAGGATGGAGGCTGTCGTCGGTGAGAAGGGGATCATAAAAATGGTTTGCTACCGTTGTGGGGATGAGCGTACTTGTCCCGAAGCGTATTAACTGCATACACACATACACACACATCAAATTGAACCATGAGAGCGAACCTCGCCGTGTGCCTTTGAAATTTTTCTAGCCAAATGTGGTTGCTTTGGGCAGTGCGAGATTGATGAGTGTCTACATTAAATAATCCATGTAGAGAGCAAAAGTATAGCCAAGCCTCGATATACATAGGTATGTACACCCATTAGTTATTACGTAGTACATACGTGGTGTAGTTTTTCCCGATAAATATGCGTATATTCTACTTTTATTTGTGGATACATATGAATTTTTATATAGTCGAATTTGGACTCTTCTCTTATGATTAGTCATCATATAGTAATAATATAATAGATATATCATAGTCTAAAGAAATTTGGAATGATTTTGAATTATATGATAAGGATCTGCGATTGTCGATAAACAAAATTAATAAATCAAATTTTTACAATTGTTTTGTCAAGTACAAGGAATTTCAATTTCAATTTTAATATCAAATCTTTCCATTTAACTAATAAAGGAATTGCTTGTACCTTCTTGGGCGGAATTCATTCCCTTTTATTAATTAATTAGTAAGTGGGAATTATAATTTAAATGGCAGAAAAGAGAATGGTGAAAAATATCGAAAAATATTTAAAAGGCACTTGAACTACATTTCGATCGTTTTACGATAAGGAATATCATGGAAAATACAAATGAAACAAAGTTATACAATTCAAGATTCATCGTTAGGGTATTTTGACTACAAGTCAATTTTTATGTATTGGGTGGCATTGTAGCATGCATGCGTGAATGAGACAATCATTATTATTGATACGGCCATGTGAGTATGTAGATGAAAAATGAACTGAAATGGAATATTTACGTGTTTGCTTGTTGCATTTGTAAAGTGGGTACATAGTAGTAGTACATACTACTACATACTACTACTACATACTCTTTCATTGTAGGTCCTGATTTGTTTTGTCTTGTTTTTTTTTCTTAAAAAAAAATAACTTGCATGCTCGTTGTAGTGAATTATAGATGATTGCTTTTTGAAGAAGCGAGATTTTGGTTTCTTTAAACCATTCAAAGCCGAGTACTGTTGATACTTGGCTAATATGCAACTGACGGTATAGAACGGTAACTCAAGGGATGATTGTCTTGTGGTAAAATGCATATATTCTCTGATCTGCCGTTGTCTGGTCTGTACGTGTAAACACTATAAACATACACATAATGTGTGTCTGTGCATAAACATGAAGTTGAGAATGCTGTCTCTTGTTGTCAAGACTTGAGCTAATGTATGTACAATTCAATGACCTGATCAGTTGGCGTTGAGAAAAATTACGAGAGTGTCGTGTATTTGTTTGTCGCAATGAGTTTATTTTCTGTGATGTGGTAATTGAGGCAGAATCCATATGTACGCACGCTGATCGGCCAATGTGGTCGTTGGCTTGGTTTTTAAGGTGCTAGACATTATTGGGAGTGGGAGGTGCAAGACAACAAAACTAGGACCAAGACGACAGAATGATCGGTTTGCTGAAGTGAGTATGCATAAACGACTCTGCCTCTTGACTGTCTCTTTGTAATCCAAATAGCATCATGCTAAAATATACAACCATGTGTGTATCACCGAGTATTAAATACATTTACACATAGACGCACACACTCACACATGTATTATTTGAAGCAACTGTGTGACATGACAAGATAGCATGGTAGTGAAACTGAATATAAAACGCCCATTCATTATTCAGTAATGTGGACACTGACACGCCTTACTATAAATAATCTCATTAGCACTGTTGTTTTTTGTTTTTCGTACTTATATACAGGGAAAGATAGGAAGAGAGAAAAAGAGAGAGAAAACAGCCGTATACATTATCTAGTGTCTTCTCGGATGTGTTTTATATAATATTATTGTTTCACAGTGTAATGTAAGTGTCGCATGGAATCTTGTCTCTTCTCTCTCTCTCTCCTCTGTCTCTCTGCTTACTTGAATTTCCGGCCTAATTCTTATCAGAAGGGCATCTGCGTGTATCATGTCATGTAGATCTTTCATTCCATGGTATTTTATATGAGAGAGTGGATACATCTGAGAGGGAATGAAAGAGAGAGAGAGAGATATTCGAGCTTGTCTTGTGATGCCAAGTCGACCATCTGAATTCATCGTCATGCTTCCAGTCTGCTACATATTATATAGTGTCGTATTATTTCTTCTCTCATGACTTTAACACACTACTTTATTTATTCTTGTCCATTGTCAGAGGTGTGTCGTTTTTCTCGGTTGTAAAAAAATTAGTCACCAAAATATTTTGCTGCATATACCTATACTTACGTTTTCCAATTTTTTTTTTGTCGTTTTGGTTTTCTTGTAGAATTGTCTTTGGTTGTAATATGAAAATAAGAATCATAAAATGGCTAACATTTCGTACTCTGGATTGGCCTGAATTCTAAATCAAACGATACAATGCCCAATGTATTAATGCTGTTTTTGAAGGGTGCTGATTACTGGAGAAGTCTTTATGCATAAGAAAGATTTGGTGTCTAAATGACGATTTAATGTGTACATGTCAATGTGAAGAGTTGGACGTTGGTGAATGGAAGTGTGGGGACCGGGCATTAAAAGTATATAATTTGAGAGTTGAGTATGGATGGAGTATTATAGATAGGTAGGATATTGTGTATAGAGTACTCAGTTTATTTGATATTGATGATATGATGATACAGTAGGAAAGTTGTCAAAATCATGGTAAGAGGCTTCTTTCTCTTTGGGGCTTAGATATTTCGACGTTGACAACAAGCGCTCCACAATATCATGTATATATGCTGCTCGGGACTGATGTGGGGAAGAGTAATTTTTGGTGTGAGCTATTGGGAGGTACAAAGAAGTGTCATGGGTTCCACACATGGACACACACAAATCTATAAAGCTTTTATAATGTGTTGTATACACGCGTATGTTCATGTGTTGAGTATATGAGTTTATAATCATATGGCTCTCATGAATAGTTGTTCGGTTATGTTTCCTGTGTAATGTACATGTTACTACATAATATGTAGTACATACATATACAGAAGAATAAAACATTGGAAAACTGTGTGTGCATGTCAATTTATTATTTTGCGTAGAGAGAAGGAACCATTATTGTAGGTATGTACTTGTAGGTATAGATATTGAAGGTTGAACCTGTTTTCTCTCAAGTCATTTCTACATATGTATATATATATATGTAGCATTGCCATAAAATAATCATTGATGTAAGCATGCAATGAAGAGCTTTGTTCACATACTGTATGTAACATACACACTTTTAGAAAATTCACAATGCAAAACAATGGAAATAAAACTAATACTTTGAAGCTCATTGTTAGTTCATCAAAATGAGTAAAGATTTATAAAAGTTCAAACGGGGTTTCATTTATTATGAAATTCGGCAGATTCTTAAAAATATATTACTTTATAGTAATACAAAACTATATTGCATGAAAGAGCGACAGTAGAATAAACAGATTTAATTATATATGAACATGAATTGACAAGTAATTCCTCATTCAACTCCGTGTCACAACTTGGTTATTATATATTAGAAAACTTCTATAAATAAATGAATGCTCAGTTTAAGGCGACAAAGGAACAAATAAAGTTAAGCTTGCTCACATCTAGTACATATGAAATCGCAGTACTTTGGGATGTAAAATAGTACATGACACTACAAGAGCTACTATAATATAGAAAAACTGTGTGAAAATTGAATGTGATCCATACTCATCTTGTGTAGTTTAGTACACATCACATGATGGCTGTAATGATATTATCATGTGTTTATGTTAACTCGTGATTCAAACATGATAATGTTTTTTTTTGTGTCGGCAGGCAAATGTTTCCACAGATGAAGTTCCGTGTATCAGGACTCGACCCAAAGGCCAAATATATCTTGCTCCTGGACATCGTTGCTGCTGACGACTACCGCTATAAGTTTCATAACAGGTTTGTCCACGTTATTTTCATCATCATCGTTATGTAAAAATTTCATGTGTAGCCAAACTATTTTTTGTATCACCCTTACACATCGTCCATCACTCGAAAACATCTATCTGTATAAACTTTGTCCAACTTGTCTCCTTTTCAAAATCGTAAAGAAGCGACCCTCTGAACATTTAGATACAAGTTGTATCATATCAAACAACGTTGTAGATAACGAAGTTGGTATATACTGAAAAAAAATATCTTCATTAGTTATCTAGTATGTACCCTTACCCTTTCGGCTTCCAGTCCTATATACCATTGACAGTCTTTATATTTTATATAGATACCTAAATGTTAAACTTGGACTCTCAATTCAAAGGAAAATAACACTTCTGTAAGGCATATGCTTGTTTATGTGGTTGAATATGTATTGTATGTAATAAGAACAGCAAAACTAGATCCATAATTAAAAAAGTCTGAAGATTTTCTTCAAGGTATATATACCGTATAAACTAGAATAGACTCCCTCTATTTTATAGAGTCCCCTATACAATAGAGTCCCAGGGACTGTGTACAAATTTTGAGATACACTCCCAGTCTATAATAGAGTCCCCTCTTTCTGCCTGATATCTACCGGATATTCGTGAAATTCTCATTGGGTGTGGATTTCAATAATGGAGACCACTAAGTGTATTTTGTGTCATTTTGTCATGTTACAATAAATCATTGAATTTTTAAAACTATATCTCACTTTCCCCCCTGGGATTCTATTTCAATACCAAATTACACGCCCACTCTACTATAGAGTCCCACTCTGTTATACACTCCCTGGGACTCTATAATATTTTCGGATACACTCCCTGGGAGTCTATTCTTGTTTATACGGTAGTATATATATATTATATACGTACCTACATATATAGTTTGTAGATTTACGCTGCGCAATATACATAACTGCTTTGCCTGTCACCTGGGTTGACATATTACTCCTTGTCATTTCATTATTCATCCAATGTCGAGAAATATATACATTTGCTTTCTTTAATTTTGCCGCACTGACAAAAAATCATGAAAATTCTGCCCGTCAGTCAACTTATGTTGTGCGGTTAGTATATAGTCTTAGTATAAGTAAACATTACATGCACAATTTGTATAAAGTACAAGTAGATTTTAGTTTACTGCATACAGTAGCATGTGGAAATCATCATCATAGGTGTAACAACATCAACATTTAGATTTTGAAAGAAATTTAAACTCATTGTGCACTTATTTCGTCTATGGATTTATAAACATAGTACATATGTAACGATGTAGGCTTATTCCAACTTGAACGAAAATTTATCTAAGGTGTATATTTCTTACTTGTACCTTGTACAATTGTACATGTAACCGTAGGTTTTTTATAAGACAAAAGTCATAATTTTTTACCGATGAAAAATCTCAAAACAATTTGTAAAGACGACTACCTAAGTATTTACGGGAGGTTTACCGTAATATTTTTTTGCAGTCAAATACAATTACACAATCGCATATACGTGTCGTCTATGCGGTACATATATTTCGCTATGTAATATTGCCTGTGGTTATGCTTTTATCAATTGGAAATTTGTCTTGTATTGATAAACGAGTAAATGAAATGTCACTCTTCCACGGGCCCGTGAACATCTAAAAAAACTGTGAAATCCATCAGGAGGACATTGCGAAATCATTTTGCAGGAATAAAATCTAAGAGAGTATGGTAACTAATGTAAAAACAACATCAATAATAAAAATATCTACAAGGATTTTGTAAGGTAAGAGATGAAGCATTGACTAATAAGTACTTTAGTGGACGAGTTAAAGACAAGGTTGAATTGAGTAGTACACAGATATACCATATTTAGAGATATGTGTGCAGATAACTTAGGTGGTACAATAATCTAAAGGGGGTAGATTAGAGAAATAATTGAGTAGACATGTATTTAAATGAGCCGTACACAAGTTAATATTGATGAAGTAGCAAGAGAGATTTTGATTAGAGTCACAAGAGAGCCACACGAGACAAGGTGTGTGTGTGTGTGCAAAGTGATACACAAGTTTAATTGGTTCTGAAAGTGAAGCTTACATGTCTCTATCACTCAGGCGATAGGGTCTAATTATTTTGGCTAGAAGTGATTAGCAGGAATTGAAGCAGGTGTTGCTTGAATGTATTTATATACATTCACGAATGCATATAGGTGTATACGCACTTCGAATTCAGTCGTATACAAAAGACTCCATAATTTCCTTCTTTGCGTATATTAAGTTTGGGTAGGTACATTCAAGTTCATGTCAGTTAGATAGCTCCCATAATGTATTGTAAGCATGTCGACTTAATAGCTAGTTTTCTGCCTGCAATCCATCTCGATCCACCTTTGTGTGTGTTTGCATGCAAACTGGAAACTTGGTATACGTATGGACACACAAACACACACTTGAAAAGTTACACACAACAAACATGATCATGCAAGAAATAATGTGCTCTAGCTTTTTTCACTCCCACTCCCACTCCCAATAATTCCCATATTTTTCCATTCTCTCCTCTCTCTTTTATTTGCCTCTCCTTCCATTTTATACCCTACTCGACTGACACATTCCCAAAAATGAATGTAAATGGACTCAAAAGCTTTTAACATTGATGCTTTTAAATTATGTAATAACTTATTTGGAAACAACTTTATTAATTGTGAAATTTGTTTTTGTTTTTTCAGTCGATGGATGGTGGCAGGGAAAGCGGACCCGGAAATGCCCAAAAGAATGTATATACACCCAGATTCTCCTTCGACAGGTATATTTTATGGAATTCAACATGACTTTTTCTTAGAATAGTTTTCTTCACTGTATATTGTATATAAGTAGCTGTCTATACATTTTGGCAATTTATCTGTGTAAACGCACATATTAATAATCGTTATCTTTGGATATAGGTGAACAATGGATGCAAAAAGTCGTCTCTTTTCACAAATTGAAACTCACCAACAATATAAGTGACAAGAGTGGATTCGTAAGTGTAAGAAAAAATATCGACCTTTGTTTCTTATTTAAAATTTAATTTTTACATTCTTATAAAACAAAAGCATACAATACATAATAATATATGTATTATTATGTATTGTATGCTTTTGTTTATGTTAATTACATAAAAACTTTTAAAACGTTTAAACGGAACATGGGTATGAACAATGTTAAATTTATAATTTGCAAAACTAAAAATCACAATTATAGTTTTCATGTATACTGGTAGTGGAAGTGGAAGTAGGTAGTGGAAAGAGTGCACTACATGGGGATTTTTTCTCTTTTTTTCAAATTTGTAATGACAAGGAGAGGAGAAACGAGGAATCATTATTAAACTTAAACATTGACTCAATTTGTAAATAGTGAGTCTATGACCATCTAGGTCAATAATGCAGTCCATAATATATTATATTGTAAAATCAATAATTTATTTTGACTCTGTCTGTCGTACATTGTTTTTCCCTTTAATGTTATACCTTATACCGACCTTGAAACTTCCAAGAATACAGTAAAAAGGTATATTTCGAATTATAATACTCTGCTTTTCAGTTCATAAACGCAACATATGCAAAAGGGCTGACAAAAGTTGAGATGGAGAGAGAGAGAGAGAGTGAAGGAGGCGGTGAGTATTGGATTGGATTACATGCAAACAATCTCAAATATGAGTAAGTATAGTATTATTGTGTCGGTTCTTTCTCTTCACTCTCTCTCTCGCCCCGCGTCTCCTTCATTGAATATCTACATGTCATTGTTAGTTACTGTACGATGTATTCGGGGATAATGGTGGTCTTGAGTAGCAAAGGCTTACTGTTTGATAAGGGTGCTAGGTAAAGGCGTGTCAAATATTTAAGGCTTTCACAACTAGGACTTCCTAATCTTTTCCAGTGTTGAAGTGTTAGACTATTCCATGAGCACTCATTAGGATTCACCATGTGCATTTTCTCCTTGAGCATACCAAATTGTATTATGAGCATATTCAACTGCTTTAACATGTGTACGCCAAAGACATATCCGACACATTTCTCTATGAAAAATCTGTATTGTTTAGAAGTTTCCGTCGTGTATTCGGGCTGAAGCCTTCCGCCAACTGTATATGTTGAGTCTCTGGCGGCTTCATATATGTCCATATATCTCCATTGTACTTTGGATGTGGGTACATATATGGTATGAACGAGGAATTATAACTATAATATTCATTGGAAACATATACTTGGTGGTGTCGATGAGCATCGATCTATACTATTGGTGAAATGTACAATTTTTGTTGGATTTTTTGGTATTATTATTATTATAACCTTGTGAGGCAATATACAATCAACAAATCAAAGTTGATACAGGTATATATACATACGATTCGTCAATTCCTATGTATCTGTACTATCTATGTGTATGTATGTTCTTGTATATTTACTGAAAGCATATAAAATAAATGACTAGTGAGTGTGTGAATTTGTTCTATTGTCAAATATAAATACACACATACATGAATAATCTCTTGAATGATTCTACATGAAACAATTGGATATGAACTGAAAGTATGAAGCATAGAAAGAATTTAGATAAAAGAATCGGTATATACAGAATGATTTTACATGAAATTCATGAGCTCATTTGCGGAATCATTGTTTCGAATTCGTGTACGTGTTATTATTATTGAGATAGAGTATCTCTCTCGAATCCTCTTGAGCACGCACGAACTTTGATTTGTTCTTAAGCATTCTTTGCCTATACTCTGACTCTCTCTCTTTCTCTCTCGTGTTTGTAACCTGACGTGTTTACAACTGGACTTGTATATATTTCTCTATCTATTACATGGAAATAGTATTTTAGTTCCACGAAAGAAATAGAGAGAGAGAGAGAGAGAAAACTAAGCACGTTGAAGCAGGGGGCTTTCCATCATATTAAGTTTCATTTTTCTTAATAATAATTCCTATTACCTAACTAATCGTAGTTTGTCCTTTGCTGTCTTATTATATGAGTTGATAATGAGCTCGAAAAATTATTCTTTTATCTTCAAATAGCTAAGACGTCCCCACGATACTTTAAGCTGGACTTACTTTGAGTTATTATACATTAACAGGAGCAAGCATACGTATGTTCTTTAAATATATATAGACATCGTTTTCTGCATACGACACTTTACGATACATACCGTGCATATTTTATAGTTCTCTTCCTTCAAAGTTCATAGCACATACAAATATCTATGTGATACTGTTTATTGTGCATACATATTGACAATTATGAAAATATTGCAAACGCTGTGTATTTTTGCTTGTACTACAAATTGAAGAATGAGATGTATATGATGTATATGTCATTACGTGAACAGACACACGTAGGATATGTAGTGAGAAAGCGCTGCTATATAATTTTCCCCTTGAATGTTGGCAAATGGAACAAGAATGTAAGATAATTTGTTTGGTGGTAGTGCATGTGTTTTGAGTATGTATGAATTTATGAGGCATGGCTGTAGTGAGTGAGGATGAAATAAGTCGGAGAGGGTCCAAAATCAAATTATGCACATTGTGCGGAGAAGGATATGCTTTATGAAGCTCGCCATGAGTGAAGTTGCGTCGAGTAAAGTCAAGTCATTTGTGTGTGGTGTGTA
Organism: Gisinianus flammeolus; assembly: GCA_034699125.1. Taxonomy (NCBI): domain Eukaryota; kingdom Metazoa; phylum Arthropoda; class Collembola; order Symphypleona; family Katiannidae; genus Gisinianus; species Gisinianus flammeolus. Next base: position 1,839 of record JAIUND010000068.1, on the reverse strand, counting down.
TGTGTGTGTGTATTGAGTAGTAAAGAACACGATGAGAGATAGCTTTTTAGAATTTGACTGTAGCAGAGTGATGTTCTCCTCTGTGTGTCGGTATGGTGGAGCAAGTGACGAGGACACTTGGATGTTTGCAGGCGCAATGAAGTTGTTGACTTGAGAAGGGCGAGTCGATGATAAAATGCTTTTCATGACTAAGTACATGATGTTGCCCTCTTCATCTCTTCATTTCTTCCACAGCATACAAATATTACAAATATATATAGTCTATGAGCGTATATTCAAACACGGTATTATGTATTTCATTTGAGTGTATTCATGAATATATAATATATCTGAATATCTGTACACAACACATCATCCTTCCAGTTATGAACTCATAAGTCCTAAGAAATGAAACTTCTAAACATCTATCACACTACATATAGATTTATAACTTTTTATATGGAACTTGTATATTTTTAAATGTGTACATGTAGGTGAGGTATTTGGAAAGAAAGAAAGACAGAAAGAGAGGGAGAGATCATTTTAGTCAGGGTGTGATTGCTGGCTTGTCGCGACACTACACAACATCAAAGAATTTTTGCCGGATTCAAGATGAATAAGTCTTTCTTAGGTTGCTATCGACTTCACTTCTCGTCACTTTAGACAAAAAATTGATGATGAATGCACTTCTCCCTTTTTTTCTCTTCTCATATCTTGTAACCATCCTATATACTCTTATGTTTACTTCGTTAGTGCTTGGTTTCCATGGTCGAAATTACATTGGGGCTTCGCTTTCCTTCCTCTCATTTTCTATTATCTGTATCTTTTTATGCAACTCTATGAATAGTAGTAAATAGAAGATGTATCATATCATGCACATGCACATGAACTTAGACTTTACTTAGTATATATATATACGTACTCTATACTCTTCTCCTTTTCATCTCTCTATGTCGTGTCGTCGACGTATGAAACTTTACATTTTTAGTCTTTCCACTCTCGCACGCCTCTCTACTTTGCATTTGCTGATTCCACTTGATATCGCACTTACTCCATCTCATCTTATTACGCGTCCATACGTATTTCTTGTTGAAACTCTTGAACATCTTCATGTCTCTCCAGTATAGTTTACAGCATACATATACCCTATTCAACTTAGCATTTCATTTCTCATCACATCGCCTCTGTGTACACGCGTTTACCTATCCACAAACAACCTTTCAGTTCTCTAGTATTGAAACGTAATGGTCTTTTTGTTGTATACAAATATGTCATAGCATCATTTGTGATCTCATTTGTTATATATTAACTCTGACATTTTTTTTCTTCATTGGAAGGAGTGTCTTTCTTTAAAGTTTTCCCTGTTATTTTAGATACACACATTTTGTTTATTATAATTTATTTCTGTGGTTCCTAATTGTGAGTTTTAAAATTTTCACTTGTCCGCTAAATAATATTTGAAATTATGTACATATATGTGCAGTCGTATATATTTTATATATCTACAGTGTGCATAGAAATTATAGCCTCACCCATGAAAATAAGCTTTTTTCAAAACTGGAAGATATGAGAAGTCCATTTTACTACAGTGTAAACATGTTAGTAAGAAAAGAAAATGTGCAAAATATGATAAAATATCTAAGAAAATTGGCTGCCAGTTTTCGAATTATTTAATTTTTTTGAAATTTTGGCTTCAATTTTTTCTCACCTCCCGAAGGAATTTTTTTGAACTAGTTGCAAAATTCATACTTTTTGACACTGGGCAGCTGCCCAGTGTCAAAATTTGGAGTTCTGACCGGATGTCACCTACGTCCGTTTGACCCCAAACAAAGTCATTGTCATTGTCAGATGGATCGGGAG